>JACXGJ010000451.1:0-125212 GCA_016801105.1 Esox niger
GAGACATCGGGAGAGAGACATCGGGAGAGAGACATCGGGAGAGAGACATCGGGAGAGAGACATCGGGAGACAGAGGAATTGTGTCAACTGGTACAAGTATAGCATTGTGTTCTGGTATGGTCTTTAAATTACATATCTAAACAGACATGACAGGGTACTAGTAAAATATATAATTGGCACGCATTTAATGTAAATATTTAAAATAGCAGAATCGTCAAATCCATGTCAGAATCTATGTTGCTTTGACACAACAACCTACCTCTTCTGAAATTGGTCCAAGGCAAGCCGAGTTGCAGCCTGTATTAGTGGAAGACGGAGAGAGAAAGGGTGTGTCAGAGGGGTACATACTGAAGGACTGGTAGATCGCAGCAGGCATTCAGACTAAGAAAACAGGCGGGGTTCATTTTCTGACCTGTTCAGAAATCTGAGCCTGCAGATTCTGGAGCTCTGCCTTCAGTGACATGTTGTCTTTGTGCATGGCCTGTGGAGGAGAGCAGCGGTGAAGAGGTGTCCCAAAGTCAATAACATCTGTGATACCAAGGGGTTTGCGATCCATTTGACAGTATGTACACATTGCATTTGTAGAGTATTCAACCCCCTTAACCTTTTCCATGAAATTGCATTACAAAATGGAATTACAATTGATCTGCCATTTTTCAGTGATGATCTTCATAAAGTTCCAATTGAAGGAGACACACAAGACATTGGATATTTGTTTTCAAGGAACACTAATACTGTGACGACAAATAACCAACACCCGAGTCAAAACATGTCTGAAACAGCGTTGGCAGCGATTATATCTGTTCATCTTCGGCTCGAAGTCTAAGAAGTTTGCACACCTGCATTGCACAATATGTGTCCATCATTTGTTTGTAATTTAGCTCTGTCAAGTTGGTTTACGCTCAATGATATCCAAAAGGATCAGGTCACTAAAGGACGGTCAGTAAAGTATTGGTGATCATCTACATTGTCGAGTTAGCATGTTTCTTTTAGGAAGTTGAACTGGTCTACCAGTTCCCGTTTGAAAGCAGATTACCACTACCATTTCCCAATAGGACTTAAGTGGACATTGGTTTTATGGTGTTGCAGTATTAACAACCATTCTTCACCAGGAAAGACTTTCCAGGTTCACCACTGTTTGTGGGCAGCACTGCCGCAGACCAACACCAGTCAAATAGCAGACATGGAGGTTCAGACCCTTCTCCAGAGTATCACCGTGGGTACCTGCATATTGGTTTCCCTGGACGCACCACTGCTCCGCTCAGCATTCAGGGAGTCCTCCAGACTCTTCCTCTGCTGCTCCTTCTCAGCCAGCCTTCAGATACAACGGCAATCAGCCCCACAAGCCATTTGATTAGGACAACTGTCAGGGAGGGCGTTTTATAGAATCGTGACATTCAACCATCAGGCTACATAGATGCGGGTGGAGCTTTTTTCAATTTGTAAACACTTACAACTTCTGCAGCTCCTCGAAGTGTGAGACAGTTGTCACCTGACAGAGGGAAGACGGTGGTCATAATACACACACACCGGTTTTATCAAGGCCTTTGAAACCTCCCCAATAATCATAATCACGAGAGAGACAGAGAGAGACAACACACCTGGGAGCTCAACTGGGCCTGCAGACTCTCGATCTGGGCTTTAAGGTTCTCGTTTTCACTCAGCAGATCCTGTCAGTAGAAACGTTTTTTTTTTTTAATGGACACCGGAAATACTTGGCACGTTTAAAAAGAAGCCCCACCTGGCACAATAACTACAGCTGTAACTGATCAGAGAGCATACTGACCCCAGAGAAGGGTTTTAGTCCTACACACCAGTGGTCCTAAACAAGAAGGCCGAGCCCCTACCTGGACCTGGCCAGAGTCGTCCGTCAGGCTGTGCTGGGAAACCTCCAGGAGCTGCATCACCTTCTGCTCCACCTGCTCTTTGGAAACAATGGTGTCGGTCAGGCTGCTGTGCAGCGTCTGGATCTCTTTGTTCTTGTTGTTCATCTCGGTCTCCACCACCAGCAGCTGGCTCTGCAGGTCTGAGGGAGCACAGGCACACAAGACCATCCAACACCGATTGTCCAACACCATCCGACACCTGGTGGCCCACGTGGGGCTGAATGGGCCCCAGCTGACTCAATCTTTCCTTATTAGCAACGTGAGGTGCGTTAGCTTAAGTATTTTGAGAGGACCGTTGTATACTCTCGGGGATCACCTTCTTTAGCAGCATGAAGTTTCTCCCTCTCCGCATTGACATTGTGAAGGTAGTTCTGGACCTCGTCCCAGCGGCGCTTGGCCTCCTGCAGTTGAGCCTGGTGACAAAAAGCCGGCAACATTGAGCTCTTTAACACTGCTGTGCAGTTATTGACACGAGAAGCACAGGAAAGGCTCATCTGACCGTTGGCTGCAGGGAAGCAGTGTTTATACTGAGTACAAAGCTTCAAACAATCCCACTTCCTTCAGCAACACAATTCTCCACTTCCATGTTATATTTACCCACCCAGCCCTCCTTAGTAAAGACACAGACCCTCCCGTTTATACAGTGAGAAACCCTGGACTGTCCAGGTCGCACCATGAAGGTGCCTTTGTGTTTCATGTCCGTGGGGCAGCCCAGTCAACTAAAGGCTGAACAAATACCTAACCTAACCCCCCCCACCGACTGCATACCTCCAGCTGAGACACGTTCTGCTTGTAGTTAACCTCCAGCGACTTCCTCTGGTGCTCCTCCTGCTGTAGCTTGTTGTTGTTTTCCGTCAGCTCTTTCATGAGACCAGAGTACTCTGAGCGCAGCTGGTTGAGCTCCGACGACTGCCTGCCACGCATACCGCGACAACCATCACAACCCACACGTATCCGTGCCACATCTCCATGGAGACTGGTATTGGCTACTTTGACACTGAACACTGAAGACGGCAACACGCACAAAACAACCAGGAAACAGATGCCTGGGAGGTGCCACTCACTTGCTCTCCATCTGGTTGGTGGCTGTGCTGACCGCGTCTCTCAGGATGCCATTCTCCTGCTGAAGCCTGGCGATCTGACCCTCCAGCTGTTCCCTCAGCTTCTGGAACTACACAGTACACGTCTGGGAGTCAACACTAGCCACCATACAGCCACACATTGTACAGAAAAGGAACGTGTCAAACTGCTTCTCCGATCAAAATCCCTGTTCAAGCAGTTAGGCGATCACAGCTACGGTAGCTAGTTAATCAACACGTCATCAGATCACAGTCCCTTGGTACAAAGCAGGTCAGTGCTTAACTTCAAACAGCTGTAGCAATGACAGTTTCAGCTACTTAACACAGTGGCTCAACTCGGTCTTTAGACTGAGAAAAGTCCACCCATGTATTGCGGTGGTGCATGGATAGTTATCCACCACAGTCTAGTTTTGCGCTTTAACTCAAGTTTCAACGTTTGACTATTCAGTGCAGCGAATAACACAGCGTCATCCTGCACAATGAAATTCTTGAGACGTGGCACACGACATTTACGTAGTAAGAAACTGTATTAATTGTTGGGGTGTTAGTCGTTAGCCGAGTAAGCTTGAGCTCATTAGCACTGACGCGGCTAACTTCTTGTTTGTACAAGTAGTGCGGAAAACAGCAGAATGGCTTGGAGCCACATGTCTCTGAGGACGCATGTTGCAATACTCAATTCTCCCAAGAATGCTTGGAATGGCTGCAAAAAGACATGGTTGTGGGCCAGTGTAATACTGTACGTTGATAAGTGCTTCTGTATCAATGTCGTGGTTGAAAGCATGACAGGGATGGTAGTTTAACTGTGCGAGCGAGCGGCGTGTGGTCACCTTCATTTGCATGCCCTGGAGCTCAGCTTGGGCTTTGGCCTGCATTACGTTCAGTTCCTTTTCCATTGTTGCACGCTGCTCCCTCAGAACTGCCTCAGCTCTCATTGTCTTCTGCTGCAACTCCTAACAAAGCAAAATGGGCAAAACGGTGTTGGAATTAAACGCCAGTGACATCACTGTAAACAACCAGTGACAGTAAAAGGACATGCATTGCTGTGCCAGTGGATATCTTAGGGGAAAGGTGATCTTACCTTGCTGAGCTGCTGGACCTTGTCCTTGGCAATGGAGGCCTCCTCCTGAAGAGTTTTGAGGAGCCTCTCTCTCTCCTGCAACGTGGGGTCAGCCTTAGCAGCGGACCTCTGCCAGGCATCCAGAGCCAAGGGGTTCTTCTCTTTAAGTACGGTGACCACACTGAGCGCCTCTGCCTCAGACAGGACCAGGCCGCCCAGGCCCACCAGCAGCTCCTTCAGCTTCACTTCAGAGTTCTCTGCGAAAACGCACCAATCAGGCAAATGATAACAAGTGGTGGCCGAGTGTGGACTGCATTAACACACCATCAGGTTTAATCACAAAGTAGCAGACATACTGGATGAACAGGTGTTGCCCTCTCACCTTTGTCAGTCTCGTTCTTCTGTTTTTTACTCCCCTTGGAGAGCGTGTCATCACTGTGGTTTGCAGGAGCCAGAGACTCAGCCAAGGCATCATCCACAGGGGCTGGAGGAGACAGTTGCACGATCAATAACACACACAGCTGGCCAAATGATTACACTGATGTTTTAAAACGTCCACATCATCCTTACCATGCTCAGTCTTCTGCTTCTTGGCAGAGTTTTTCTTCTTGCCAGTGGTGGTGACTGGGGGTGGCACGCCATCCTGAGTCTTAGTTTCATCTGGTGCCGGAGGCTCCTTTCTGATGGCAGCCGGAGCCTTCTCCAACTTAATCTCTTCCTCCGCTACCAAAGAACCCAACAAAAAGATAATTAGGTTTCTGAGATAATGGATTTGACATATTTTGTGCTACGAAGGCCTTGTTGTACATTTGTGGAGATGGTATGTTGAGGAATGGCAATTTCTCCCTCACCCCACCTCATGCAGCCCTGTTAATCATCTGATTTGATTGGGAAGGATAGATGTGTACTCGTGGTACTAATGACTGGCCTCAGGGAAGGCACTAGCCCCATTTTCTCTTTTTAAACACACAAGCAAACACACCACGCCCCACACATCCTCCTCCCACCAAAGCCACCTGGCCTTCTACTCACCAGCCTCCATCTTTGGCTTCTTCTCCTTCTTCTTCTTGCCAGAGGGCTGGGGCGGGGTCTGGGCAAGGAGCTGAGGCTGGGGTTCAGGCTTGGGCGAGGGTGGACTTGGTTTGACCACTGGGGCAGGGGTCTCTGCTTTGTGGCCAGCTGGCTTGGAGCCATTCATTTCAGGTTCCTCGGCAGGGTGAGCGATTGCAGCGGCCGCTGCCTTTGCGGCTTTCTTCTCCTTCTTTTTCCTCTCCCTCACTCCCACAGGGGCCTCGGCTAGAACTCCCACTGGAGCCAGAACAGGGGTGGGTGGGGCCACAGGGACAGGCTCCTCCTCCTCAGCCGTGGGGCTGCTACCGGCGTCGGCCAAGTCAAACTCCCGCAGGTCTTCTTCAGACTCCCCTCCTCCCCCCCCACCATCCCTATTGCTCTCCTTCTTCCTGCCCTTTTTCTTCTCATTCTTCTTGCGGGTGTCCGGTTTGGATGGTGGAAGCTTGAGGTCCCGTTTCTGCCTGGCCAGCACCTCATCGTAGGAGGTCTCTTTCATGAAGAGCCAGAAGAAGAGGAACATGAGGGCGATGACCAGGGAGGGGGCCAGGATGACCAGGTACTGAGAGTCATAGATGTCCAGCGCCATTCTGAAGAGAGTAACAATGAGTCAGGACGATTATGCACAAATTAAACATACACTTTAAAGAGGATTCACTTCACGTGACTACGCTAGTTTTAAACATCCAGGTTAGCCAGATAGTGGCACAGACCCATCCAGGCAAAGGGAAGCAGAGAAACCCGCAAGATTGCCAGCTCCAGGCCTGTCATCACGTTAGGTTGAGGAACAGTTAAACTTAGTGGGTTCGAATCCTGCCGTTTCCTAGCCTCCTTCACAAAGATGTTAGTGACATCTCATTTTCCCTGTTAAATAAGCATGTCTTGGTTTCTGCCCCTGTCAAAGTCCTGATGTTGCCACCCAGTTCAGGCTGAATACCTGCGGTACCAGAACACATTCCACCTAACTCTTTGATAAAAAGCTGCTGGCGCAGCAGAGGACCCATCCGAAATCTTTTATGGGTTTGAAATACTACAGCATAAATGCTAATGTGTTTTCCACATGGCACACATTCAATTCATTCAACAAACATGAGAACAGTACATTTCTCTCCTAGAGACAGAAGTTAGCAGAGTAAGAAGCGAGGTGGGATTAACATGTACATATGTAGGACGACTGTATTCCCTGAACCTCTGTCTTCTTATCTCTGTGATATGGTCTTAAGGGTTCTGCACATGCAGACCTGGTTGAGAAATTAGCACCTCAGACGCGTCCGTACAAGCAATCGTGGCATTCACACTGGGCGTTCCAAGCAGAAAATGCTAAGTAGATATTACGTTTCACAAAAGCAGACTCCCTTGTTGACTTTTCCTAGCGTTGTCTACTCCCTCTGAGTGGATCAGAGGTCGCAATTAGCATCTAGCGATTGAGCAAGGCCAATCACTGTCCTAGACCAGAGGATAATACCTTCGTCTCACACACACACACAGTAATATAATAGTAAAAAAATACATTTACCTTAAAAGACATTATTTTAATAGATGTTAGAATGTTCCTCACCTCAACAGACTATGGGAGGAAAAAAAAAAAGTAATCCGTTGTTCAGTTCTACCATTACAAACTGCCACAACAAGTTAAGCCAATCGAAGTAATCAGTTAGCATAAGCATGTTAACAAAAATAAAAGTATCAAAATCACCTGAAATAAACAGAAAATTTGGGTTGAACTTGAACACCATAGGCCCTTTACAAAAGACAATGCTCACACAACCAGAACAGTTGTCTTGCCCCAGATTACTACCAAGGCAAGAAACCATTGGATAAAGATTTTTTTTTTTTAAAAGGGAACATGACACTCCAAACTTAATTCAAGAGGGCTTTGCAAGGGGCAAAAATACACACACATGTGTAACTGTCACCCCCAAAGCTGTAGCGGCAGTTCTGCACCAGCCAGTTTAGAGGTGAAAGGGCATAAGGATTATTTTCACCTGGTTGGCCCAAGAAAGAGCAATGTTAGCACTTAACAACTACAGAGCCTGTGAGTGTCCCTTAGCGCAGTAGGGTTGGCAGATGTTAAGGGCGCACTGACTTTTGATGATTGACAGTAAATTGCCACGGGGGACAGTATTACTAAGTCAAAACAACTATTTTACGGTTTGAAAATGAGTCACACCCCTGGAGACGTGCAGGGCAATGCACTGAGTGAAAGGCAAGGAAACGTGTTTAATGGCCAATTTCCTATCTGCCACAGCCTACATGTACATCACCTTTGTGGCAGTTTATCTATAAATATAAGAGATGCAGGGTACAAGCTTAGTGTGTTTACACATAAAAGCTAATCACATTTCACTAAAGAGACTTAAGAATAGGATTAGAAAGTGAAGGATTCAAGACACAGAGCATCATTAAAAAGCCATGCACTGTGGAACCAACCCAGCATCTTATGGGCAGGCCTTTGTGGGGTCATAACAATCACATCATTCGCGGGGAAGGGGCATAGGTTTCCAAAGCAATCGGTGTTGGAGTCCTGCTGCTCATTGCCTGTGGGCTCATATCCACTGTTCTGAGAACAGCTGATTTCTGACTCCTAGTGGGCAGAGATCACAACAGGCTGATAAGGCAAGCCTACTTGAGGAAAACATCAACGTTAAATGACCATGAATCATTATGGCACCTCAGCGGAGACACCGATGTTTGACTTATTTTGAACGTATTTTCTAATGGGACTGATGAGCGATCCTTCGCTGGACGTAGCCTTTGGCATGTAGGCCTAAAATTCCAAATTTGGTTTCATCAGACCATATAATATTTTTTCTCTAGGTCAGAGCATTTCAGGCAGCATGTCATATTCCATGTACTCCGTAGAGGTTTTCATCAAACGGTCAACCATAAAGGCCTGATGGATGGAATGCGACAGAGATTGTTGTTAAAATATTTTCTATACATTTTCTAAAACACATTTTCTGTTAGTCATGGTATGGGGTAGTGTGTAGATTGATAGCTAAATAAACAATCAGGTATGAATTAAGTTTATAACATATCAATATAGAAAGTGAACGGGTCTGCATACTTGCCAAAGGAACAGTTCGACTAGCTACCAAACTAAATGTTGACCCAAAGCCATTATAGTTTTGTAGAGCAATGGACTGAATTTTCGAAGACTGACTGTCATAGAAAGTAGCATGTAAACAATGTAGCTAAGCCAGCCAGCCCAACTTTACATGGATACATATTGGAATATTAAGCCACAGCCGTGACAATAAGTTTATACCGGCATTTTCTGATCTGTATCTGTTAAAATAAAATGTTATGTAGATTGGCAATTCAATATCAGCAGGCTCCTGCTAACAAAAAGTCAGCAAGTGCAAGTTTTACTAGTTTCATTTGTTTCTGTTAACTTTAGCAGGCATTAGCTGGCATGTTTCGGGTCTGGCCATCATCGACAACTTCCACATTTATGGCAATGTTAACACAATCTGTTTTGTGCCATTGCCATCAGCTCATTACATACACTTAATGGCGCCAATACCCGATACTGTATTTTCTGCCAGTTACAAATATTTCTGAGGCCAGAATCGGACACAACAAACGCAACTAGCTGGCTGAGTTGGCTAACATGAATTTGCCTACCACCAGCTCTTGCAATCCCTGCAGCTAATCACAAAGATATTGTTGAGAATGTGAGCTGACTGGCTGGCAAGCAATCTTTTCCCCCCCCAGACAGTTAGCCTCCCCTAACTAAAATACACCCACTACTTGCCCACAACCGAAAATATCCTTTGACCACCAGAGTGACCACTCAGGAGCCATACACGAGTGACCCGCGCGTTTACAGTACCGGCGGGAAGTTCAACCTCGGGCCCTTTTCCACTGCATGGTACCGGCTCCACTGGGCTCTATAAGCCTCGCCTTTTCTTCTCCACTGGCCAAAAGATTGGAGCAGTGTCTGGTACCTGGTACTGAGGTTCCAAGCAATCAGAGGGATCCAAGCGATTCTGATTGGACAAGAGTGACTCAAAGCGTGCAGCAAAGCAAAACAAGCTCTTCTGTGGTTAGCCATCCAGTGTCAGAGAATGGTTTTATGATACCGGGTCTTTCCAGGAGTTCTTGCATAGTGCGTAGGACCAGACTCGTAATTTAAGCGATCATATTTTCCCATAACTCCTCTCGATTTGGACCTATGGACTGGCGTTCAAATAAACTCGTTATCCCCGTGAGACCGCACAACGCGCTGTTTTTGTAGCCTACAAAACCCATTGGAAGAAAAGGCCATCTGACATACATCGCACTGGTCAAAATAGTCATGTCAAGCCAAACAGAAGCAGCCTATCAAGAGATCTAACAATTTTTGCAGTCTGCAATGTATTAATACCAAAGTTACTACTCACGCATGCTTCATCGCTATTACCGTTATAAAGGCTGCCACGTGTACAGTGGGCTACTCATGAGTCGGTTGGCAGGGTATTATAGCCTGCAATAAAAACATTTTTAAACGATATGGAGGAGGTATGTCGGTTGATTTAAATGTGTTGTTAGGTGTATACGCTTTTATCTAACAGAACGTTGCTGTTACGTCATTTATTCGGCAGGGCGAAAATTCGATTTTACTTATTCATATTTTTTCTAACAGAGTCTGTGACGTTGTTATCCCGAGTGTGTACTTTTGATTTGACAGTTCACGTTCATAGCTTGTCAATTTAAAAGAAAATCTGATATTTTCATTTCACTTCGGGGTTTACGTTAGTCAACATTGTGTCAACATTGGAGGTGGCGTCACGGCACTTTTTCTGTGTCACTATGGGCGGGTACAGGGTACTATCTGCAGTGGAAAAGGAGCCGGTACCAAGTAGTGGAAAATGTTTAGAGTCAGAACAGAACAGAACATAAGCTTTCACCTTGGTAGTAAGGAACTTAGAACCTGGAACCTTTAAAACACGAGGCAGACAACATAACCATTATCCCAACTTCATACCCAATTTTGTGTCTCTAATGCATGTTGACTAGTTTGCATATTGGGGTTGTTCCCACTCAGTGTTCTCCTTTGTGAGCACACTCCCAAAATGGAGAATCTGATCAATTCACCTCACAGAATCAAACATTATAGCCTTTGTTAACCTCAACAAGACCATTGCCACATATTAGTGGTAAAAATTGTAATTGCCAAATAACTAGGGCTGTCCAAGTAAAGCAAAAATTAACCATATCCAGCTTTTCACAAGAAGGTATTTGTAACCACTTGGATGTCAGACAATTTTATGATCCAACCTCAATCCATTAAGCTACAATACCCCGTATATTTTGGTCAAACTGTGCTTGCGCAGATAAGGAATGCTTATTTCTTTCTGAAACGTATCATATGTGGAACATAAATTCAGGAACTCCCTAGATGCAGGACTTTAATTATACTTGCTTTAATAACAACATTGTGCAAGTCAAGCTAGCTTCATAAGTTCTGTTTCCAAGGTGCGGCATACTGTACAATAAAGGGAGGGTGTGTGAGAAAGAGTATCTATGTAAGAGAGTAAGTGAAAGAGGGTGTAGGACTGTGTAAAGTTAACTGCGTAAAAGATAGCTACACTTTCCATAAGATTCTTGGACAGGTTCAAAGGTCTTTGTTGACTGTATCCAAAGAAGCGGTTCCTTCTATTGCCAGTGCTATGACAATTGGGAGACTTCAAGAAACATTCCAGAAATTTTTTACCACAAAATTGTTGTCAAGATCACAGTCTGAACATGTACAACTGAGAACAGCTTCCAAGTTCGTTCAGTAAGTGGACTTCTGATTTAAGTAACACTTGTAAAGCATACTTGAACCAAAAATGTGTCTTCAGTGAAGTAGTGTAGTAGGACTGGAACTTGGACTGGACTGAGGACCAACATTACAGAAAGGTTTGGGTGTGCATGCTAATACTTTTTAGTCTGTGTAATATAATCGTTTGGTTCTGAGAACTTTGGTTGTATGTTGTGTAGTCCATCCATTGCTAGTGTGATTGTGCAATCACACTAGCAATGGCAGGAGGGAAAATAATGCTCATCTGAGGAAGCAGTGCTTGTGACGGAACTGGTAAGCTAACCTGTCGATGCCTTCCCACTCAATGTTTATGTGTCAGCAATAGTACAGGATTCAGCTGTGTCTAGCACCATCAGATTTATGCTGGACCTCTTAGGTAGGCCTTAACTTGAAATAAGCAGATTACCCATGATAATACATTAAGAATAACTTTCCACTGCAGTGCTTCTCAGGGCCTGAGGTCCCAAAGCCGGTTTCATCAAGGCCTTTAGAACCTCCCCCATAATTTCACACACGCGCACACACAACCAATGGCTAATATATAATTCACTGAAATTCCTTCAGATCATTTTTTAAAGACAACACCAGAAGAAGAAAACATTGATTTCAACCTACGCACTGTACACGACCAGTGTCAAAGCTCAATTCAAAGCACCTAAGGTAAATGCAACTTCTAAGCCGCCTTTAGAATAGTAGACAGTATAGAGGTTTCTTGTAATATTCGCCAAGACAGAGACAACCATTGTACTACTACCACCATGTGGGGAAATTGTAACCCCATCATTGTTAACTTCATAGACTCTGTATGAATTAAGTCTACACTCCCTATTTCTGCAAACAGAAATTAACTGCTCAGTGTTTTGGCCTGGTATCTTTGTAGAGTTAAGATTCGTATATAGACAAGTAAGCTTTGTTATTACACAATTTGAAAGCCGTTCTTCTATAGCAGCACAAAGCTGGTAGTAAAAGGAAGGAAAAATAAAATGCACCAGTGTGGCTAAATAAGAGCAGGGTGTCATGTAGGACAATGTACTGAATAGGATAATTCTTGTTGTGAATGCAAGTTCAGATGCCAAGGTCACAGGAAATAGAAACACGACAGATCTGTGCAAAAGCAAACGGAGATTAGGGAAAGGCCCGTGCAATAACCCTTTCAGCAAGAAACAGCAGCCGCCACTCAAAATGACTTCACCATCGTCCTGCAAATGGTTGTGATACTTCTGGTTATGGTCTCATAAGCAGAACTAAACACTAAGCAGGGTGGACAGGAAGTGAAGGGGTGGGGTGAGTCAGATCATGCCTTCTTTCTTACAGCCCAGAGTATGCCAAAGACTGGAAGGTGCAAAAGTTTCACTGCAGCACGAGCCATGTCCCAGCATGGAAATTAGTCCGGACGACAAAGCCCTCTCGGGCCATTAGCTCCCCGGAATCCAGCCACTTGGCTATGTAGACCTCCTGCTTTGGCAGGGACAGCAGTCCCAGCATTGCATCAGGAACCCCTCAATAAACTGAATCAACCAAGATTGAGAGCCAATACAACCAGTCCTTCGTGAAACACTACACATGAAAGTGAAATATTTAGTAACAACATACATGCTTTGATGTACCTCAGCTAGTTTCAATATGATATCTTAGTTGGTACTATGTTCTAAACACAACATAAGTCTCCAAAAATTGTGTACAGTTAGTGGCTTTGGAAAATATTCAGACCCCTTCACTTCTTCCACATTTTGTTGTGTAATAGACTAAATTCAAAATGGATTCAATATTTTCTCTAAACTGAGCTAATATGCATCCTGCATTCTTTGATCATGGTTGAGATGTTTTCAATTGAGTCCATTTGTGGGAAATTCAATTGGTTGGACATGATTTAGAAGGGCAAACAAATCTAACTATCAGGCTTGAATTACAAGTGTTACTCTGGCAAACAAGGTAACATTCATCCCCTGGCTAATACCATCCCTTCAGTGAAGCATGGTCGTGGGAGCATTATGCTATGGGTATGTTTCTCAGCAACCAGGACTGGGAGACTAAATCAGGATTGAGAGAAGGATGAACGGACCAAAGATAGAGGTCCTTGAAGAAAACATGATCTAGACTGGGGTGAAGATGAATCTTTTAGCACAACAACAATCCTAATCCCACAGCCAAGACAACACAAGAGAGGCGTTGGGACAAAACTGTGCCTGTCTTTGAGTGCTCCAGCCAAAGCCGGACTGGAACCACACCTAAATCTGTGGGGAGATTTGAAGATCACAGTTCTCTGATGCTTTCCATCCACTCTAACAAGAGCTTGAAGGTCTACAGAAAAGGGAGAAACTGTCAGATGTGAAGATGTGGTTGCTGCCAAAGGCACTTCTATGAAGTGCTGAGTCAAGGGTCTGAAAAAGTATGCACAAAAGATTGCATTTATTTCAAAATAATATAATTTATATTTTCAGTCTATAACAAAATGTGGAGAAAGTCAAGGGGGGAGCCACTTGGTGCTGATTTGAACTATCAAAGCAACGTGCTTGCAAAAAGGCATGTCATTTCTAACCAAGGTATGACAGTGATTCTAGAAGGTTTATGCACATAAACAAAATATCACATTTATCCCAAGAAGGGAGGTTTAAACAATTATTTTGTTCATGCAGAAGTCAGACTACATCTTTAATAGGGCAACCCTGAAAACAACTATCCATCACATCCCTTAGTATTCAGGTTAAGCCATGAGGTTTAGAGCAGCGTGGGCGAGTACAGCATCCCATAATGCTCCTCTCTGGAGCCAGAGGCTGATAAGGTATCTCAGCAGCCAGCCCCTTTGGTCCACACAAAAAGATCCACCCCCTCAAGGCATTACTGGAATAAGATTTCCATTCAAACACACAACTATCAAGTGGAGGACTGGTAGTTTTGTACATTTACAAGGAACTATAATTATATCCCAAGTAAGATAAAGCTTCTTGTTAAGGTGAAGACCAACCAAATGTCCTCTATGCATGATTTTCCCTTGTCGTGTCAACACACACACACACAGGGAGGGAGAGAGAAATTGCATGCTCCCTTGCCCAAACCCTAATCTTACTCTAACCCTAACCTCAATAAAGTAACATTTATGCCAAAACTTTACCTAGGTGTAATGCCTAACCTTGACCCTAAACTTAACCAGCAATGCCTGGACCTTAAAGAAACCACAATTCTAACTCTAAAATGAATTGTAAGTTTGACCCTAAACCTAAACCCTGAGCCAGAAATTGTCTTTTGCCTCATGGGGACTTGTTCCCCATGAGTATACACACACACACACCATTTTCCAGCGTCTTGCAATACATTTCGTAGATGGTCATTGTCAAACAAATCATTTAGGTAATAAACGACTCGAGGGACTACACAGTTAAAAGGTTATAGATGATAAAACGGTGAACATGTTCAGTACACTTGCGCAGTTAAACTGAAACCGCAGGATCACTCATCCTTCTCAACAGCAAGAGGCTGTGGTTGGAAAAGGCACACTAAAGAGAATCGCAGTGGAAACCCCTTAGATTTGATAGAATTTAATACATCGAAATGGCTTTAGCTAAATCTGACTGGTTCAATTTAAAACCGTCTCCTCCGAATGGAAGTCTAACGCTATATAGTGTGCAGTGGTATACAGTAATCAGCAATTTAGCTAATTAAACTCAGATTAATTTGCTAGTCATTTCCTTACACCTAAAATGGTGTACGAAGACGGATATGTACCTTTCTCAGGAAAAGGCTAGTCTGTTCAAAGGACAGAGCTACTGTATAGGGCCTAGCCCAAAGTTAATCAGTGTCATTCCAAGGCGATACAACATTACGTATGGCCAAATCAACACTAGCATCAAGCGTGCCAACATGATTCATGTGGCCTTGTACACAAGTCATCTTAACTAGACATCGTTTCAATTTTATCCTAAGTATAATGCGACTGTATTATCTTGCTAGCTAAAGTGCGCTTGTCTAACATCGTACAACTTAATGGATTGAAACAATATTATTATGCTGCTATGTGAACGAATCGGTCAGAAACAACGGTGCTAACAAACACGTTTTATAACTAACCAAGGTAGACCCCCAGCTGTTGTTTCCAGTGGCACGCTAGTGAAGCCGAATAGGCGGAACCTTTGAGATGGGCAAAGCCAAGCACGACCTAGCCATAAATGATTGCCGAGTTTAAGCATTTATTAACATGCTTGCGCAGAACAATAACTGAATTTGCTATGTACTCCTAAACAACGAACAATCTTTGGCATTATATGATAATGCTAAACTATTTCCATTAAATTATTCGTATTTTACTATGGGTTACAGTTGCTGAGATTGCACCTATGAAGTCGCGAGAACACCGGCCCAGATGCATTTTGCACTACACGACTGACCAGAGATTCTTCTCGTTGCGTGATGTGGGGGTCGGGCGGATGCTTCGGATTCATACATCCGGTGGGCCATCTAGTTCCTCCTCGTAAAATCTTTAGTGCTAATGTCATTCTTCGACTAAGAGCGCACATGTTAGCGGTGCCTAGCGAGTAGCATGTTAGCTAGCCAGCAACTCCGGCTTTTGCGATGACGCCTGCCTCAAACGGAGTAGGCCATCTTTTTGGATAAGCGTTTAAGTAGTTCGGTTGCTGTCAACGGAAAGTTAACTTGATTCTGTATGTAGTTTACAATAAATTAAGTGATTAGGTTAGCTAGGTGGCTGCCAGTTTACTCCCGATATGTGTAAGCATGCTGCGAATTGACATTAATGAGAAGACTTGACACTCACTCTACTGCTATATACGTTTTGAGATACACTTGACATGTTATTTTTGAACATGTGAAATGAAGTATATCAAGATTTATGTAGTATAGAAATAACGTTCAAAAACAGCTGACGTCGACTTCATTATAAAAACCTCTTCTATACAACCTGAGAAGCCAATCTCGACAAAAGGCCTCGCCTTTTAACTAACCCAGCCCCCCTTCTCTTCTGAAATCTGTGACCCACTCTTGCGTCCCGATTTTCCGGCAGTGCCTTGAGGCCGGCAAGTACCAGGCCCAGAGAACAGTCTCAGCTACGCAACACCTTGAAAATTCAAGAACGACTGGTGTATGCAAACGCGACGTACATACCTGAAGTGTTTAAATGCTGCAGTTCCCTAAATGCTGAAATTTAATGGCGAATTCCCCGGAGCAGCTCCAACCCAAGCCTCCAATGCTGGCGGTCTGTCTTGTGTTTCGGTTTCGCGGGGGCGGGTCGGTCTGTCTCAGCTGGTCTCCGTACACCGCGTACAATTCAAAGGGAGGGGACTGTAGAAGGCAGGGCCTCTTTCTTTGATAGGGGGTTTTAAACCTACGTGGGTGTCTACATTTGGGTCCTTGTTCCTTTTCAAACTCCAAATCAAGTTAATAAGAGACAATTTTATCAAATAAATCATTGATAGTTGTGTTATTACAAAAACAGTGAAATAAATCTAATACAATTAAATACACACACACACAAAAAAAAACATCTTCACTTAAGTCCACAATCTTCCTCAAAATGTCTCTCCTCTCATAATAGCCCCATTCAACCCCTTTGACATCCTCTTGTAGGAATCATTCTTTCTCTGTCTCCATGGACACAAGCTCTCCTGCGACCTGCAGCTCTGCTTCATATTGTCTCTTCAAGCTCTTCAGATAGATGCGCAGACTATCAGGGTCCAGTCTGGAGTTCCTGGCTGTTTGCAGGAGCCGGGTGGCCAGGTGGTACACTGCCTTCTGACGCTGTGTTTCCGGATCGCTGTGGTTGCTTGCCTAAGATGGCCAGGTACGGAGGAAGAGGACAGGTTGACAGACCAGCAGGGACCATAGAAAAAGACTGAATGTAAATGAGATCCAGATAATGATCAAACATATGGAAACACTGGGAAAGCATACCAAGTGCTGCTGGCTGACTTTGAAAGCAATAGCCTTTGCTTCTTGGATTATTGTGGGTGGCAGTGCAGTCATCTCTGCTGCCTTCAGACCTGTAAATTGAACATTACTGTTAATGCTGTACTATTTAGGTGAATTATTCAAATTGGACAATGTTTAGAGTGGACACTTGTATTTCCTTACCATAGTTTCTTTCCTCAGAGCTTCCACGGCTAAGCAGGAAGGTATAGACAACACACTCTGTACCCGTGTCACTGGTGCGGGTGTGCTGAACCTCCATGTGTTGATTTTCCACATTGGGGTACAATGTCTCCAGTTCACATAGCTCCAGAAAGTGTGTTGCAAACAATGTGAACGCCTGTGACCAGGAGGAACATGGAGCTGAGCGCACATTTTATTTTACAGTTGCTTGTGATGTGAGCACACATCACACATGCACCAGGAAGTCAGTTAAAAGCCTCTGATTCATACACTATTAGATTAATTATCTATTACTTCTGACAGGAGAGTGGCAGTGTTCTGGTTGGACACACAGATTACCCTGAGGCTAAGGAGGAATTCGCAGACAGAATGGCAGATGCCAACGCCCTCCTCAGCACTGGTGCCACGCCCAAGCTCATCTATGATGATGAGAGACCGGTCACTCACGTTATGGGTTATGTATGAGACCTATACACAGACATACAATAATTAGATTTGAGATGTTAAAAATCCATTCCTCAGAACTGCAGAGCTGCCAGAAGGTAATTAAAATAAATGTACCTCCTTCATTTCCAACATGAAGGTTGAGGAGTTTGTTTCAAAGTCGTCATCCACACCGATTCGGGTGAAAATCTGGTCAGCGATGCGGAAGGAGGCATACTCGGCAGGCACAAAGGAGCCTAGGAAAGGAGACTCATATGAATTACACATTAATAGTAAGAAAACAGACACATTGAAAATGACATTATTTCAGATAATATAACCACACTCCACTTTAATGTTCCTGATTTCTCCACCCACCTATCTGAGCCATTATCTGGCACAGTGCCACCTGTTTGAGGTAAGTAGACTTGCCACTCATGTTGGGCCCAGTGATGATAACAAAGTTGCTGCCTTCAGAGATGTAGCAGTTGTTGGACACAGGCTGCTGGCCAGCAATGCGCTCCAGAATGGGGTGACGGCCCTGCTTGATGGCCAGGGTATCTGTGAACTCAGGACGCACTGCAAGCACAAAGCAGGGAAAGCAATACATTTGAAATGTGTAATTACATAATTACTTTATATCATTCACTGTTTTCCTTAGGGCTGAAATGCTGTGGAAAATATTATGCAGTTTTAGTCGGTTTGTTATTTTCTAAAACACTTCACGAGTGAATTCTAAACACAATATTACTTGGTATCTTACAGAGACTGGTTTGGTCAAATACAGTAACAGTTACGTAACCAGTGCAATCGGAGTGTGCAATGTCTGAACTGAGACTGAAACGGCAAACAGCACGTGCACCACCAGAGATCCTTTCAGACAGCTGGGGGCCTGGGCTACTGCCCAGGCAACTGAAGCTAGCATGGAAGCCAACGTTAGACAAAGGAGCACAGCAGCCTTTATGTCATTCAGAGGCATCTGCTGCTGTGGACACATTGTATTCACTCATGCTGCTATGACAGGCTGCTATTTAAAAAGGGTAAGTGGGTGGAAGTTTGTTCAGATACTGGAAAGACCCAGAGAGATGTCAAACCACTCCAGGGATTGTTTAATCCTGCATGAAGTATATGACTAGCATGTCTACAAATGTGTGATCCACCACAGAAATGACCAGTGAAAATGGAATAATTCATTGCATTTCTTCATTTTCCTTATTGACTTAATTGACTTACCATAGTCTGAGATGGTACATGCATTGGCTAGTGACAGCAGCATGTCAAGCATGGACACAGCGTCAGACAGCTTGTAAAGGCAGTGAATATGCTCATGAACTGTACTTAGCAGCTGACACACCACCCTGGAAGAAGACAGGTGGCCACAGGACATGATCTACGCCACCACAACAAACCAAATAGCCCCATCTACTGGGTAAACAGTATTCCTCCAGGTTTATTGTATGGCACATGATAATTACAGATAGAAAGGGTAGGTTTGCCAATCCTGTCATAGTAAATAAGCCAGATTTTTCTAAACGTGTTATTAACTTAAATGTAGCCTGATAACGAGGCTCTTTGTGTGCTGCTCCTCACACATAGGACATGTGGAATATTTCCCTCAGGGCTTCATCACATCGATCATTCATCTTCATCAGGTCTGCCGTGGTGAAGCTGTAGTTGTTCTTTTGCTTTGTCACCTGCGAAAAGTGTCATTAGAAAAGGCAACCTGAAAACAAAAGAATGCTGGCAAGTGTAAGGCAGAGCCAAAGCAATTTGAAAGGTCTAGGTGTTACTGACAGAGGTAGTCTATTACCTTGATGAAGTCGGCTGGGAGCTTCCCATCGGGTAAAGCCATCCCCTCCAGTTTCATCTGGATGAAGAAGCCCCGAGCGGTGCTGAAGCTGGTGCGCAAAGGCAAGGCATACTTCTCTCCCATCTGGTCAACCAGCCCTGTACATCATCCGCAAGGTTTGTTTTGTCATGGATTTGCTAATTAAGGATTCCTACATTATATTTTGTGTTAAATGATGCATCAGAGGTGATGAATAGTCATATGATATTTGACAACATCCAAAATTCAGCGAGAACCTGCAATGTCATCCACAATCTCAGTGTAGGCTCGTCGGGAAATGTCCAGGAACTCGTTGATGTTGGGACGCACCGCATAGCATTTCTGTGTGCGCATGTTAAGGCTCCCCTTCAAATAATTTGTGTCATCATTAATGACTGTTTTGATCTGCTCAAGAATCTTGTCAAACCTGAGGAGAAACCAACATCATCCATGCAATGTTCTACCTAGAGGCATAATGACTGAAAACCAACACATTAAGAAATAATATAATGCTCAGAACATCAAGCCCTACCTGTTGTCTTCCAGTAAGCTGCTATAAGCCTTCAAAAGGGCAGTGCAACAGTTCTTCAGCACCATCTGTCCACACAGTACTAGTTATAAAATGGTCCATGGAAAAACCAAAGTAATTAATGCAAATATGCTGCACAAAAAAGTTAAGGGAACACAATCATCACAGTATAACACCAAGTAAATTAAACTTCAGGGATATCAATCCATCCAGTTAAGAAGCCCAAGCGATTGTGAATCAATGTCAACTGTTCAGGTTGCACAAGTAGCAGTGGCATCGTTAGGCCTGGTCGTCCGGCGCTGATAATAAGAAAATAGCCCCTGATCAATACATCTATAATTCCAATCGCGCACTATGATAATGTTTGCATACAGCTCGCTAGCATGCGCTTCGAAATCTTCTTGTAATATGTACAAACTATCAGAAACAGACTCCATGAGGGTGGCGTGAGGGCCTGCGTCCTCTAGTGGGACCTGTGCTCAGAGCCCTGCTGGTGCCACGCCCAAGCTCATCTATGATGATGAGAGACCGGTCACTCACGTTATGCTCGATTGGCATTCACCAGAGAGCACCAGAAATGGGAGGGCAGGCATTGTGTTCTCTTCACAGGTGAGAGCAGGTTCACACTGAGCACGTGACAGATGTGAAAGTGTCTGGAGACACCAGTGAACGTTATGCTGCACAGACCTCCATGTTCAAGCCAACAGTACTCTGACTGCTGTTAGGTATGAAAATCCTGTGACTCATCAGATCTTACACTGGTGCAGTGGGCCCAGGGTTCCTCCTGGTACAGGACAATGCCCGGCCTCATGTGGCCAGAGTGTGTAGGCAGTTCCTCGATGACTAAGGCACTGATGCCATTGACTGGCCCTCACGTTCCCCAGATCTGAATCCGAATGAGAACCTCTGGGAAGTTATGTATCGATGCATCCAACACTGCCAAGTAGTGCCACAGACTGTCCAGGAACTTACTGATGCCCTGATATAGGTCTGGGAGAATATCACCCAGGACACCATCCGCCGTCTCACCAGGAGCATGCCCAAATTTCATCCGGATGTTAACAGGCATGTGGGGGCCATACACACAGTATTATGCAACATTACGAGTTCCCTTGATGAAATCTACCCATGTTATAAACAGCCTTTGATATTAAGTGTTTACTCTGATTTGAATTCAGCCCTCAATCAGTTGGTGGTTGTTTTCCACTGACCGCTTACGTCATTTTGTTCTCAACTAATTACACAATGTAAAAACACATTGATCTTTAATATATTTCGACCCAATGGGTGATTTACGTGTTCCCTTAATTTGTTTGAGCAGTGTATAATGGAAGAACATCGAGCACTTACCCTGAGTGGTGGTATCAACTCCAACGTATGCTTCAGCTGAATTACATGTGTAATCTTTGACTCTGCAACTTGAACCTAGATTGAAAAATTTATTTTCTAACTATTTACTCTCACCATTTCACCCTAACAATTTTGTCCAATTTGCACTTCTGGCCTTGCCTTATTGCAGCAACTGCTGGCAGACTCCTCCAAAGCACATCTCACTAAACTTTTCTGGATCTTATCACAATGCTTGCTAGTTCATGAAGTAATCACCAGCACTTACACACTTGGACAAAAACGCATTCACTGACCAACCACCACAATTGAGCTTGCACCCCACCTACTATGAGAAGTCCCTGGAGTATGACAAGGCAACCCTGGTCCAACAGTCAGCCCACCAAACCAGAGTCAATTAGCACAGCCGCATGCAAGGCCCCTAGGCATTATAATTACACTGCTTCCCATCGTTTTGGCTCTGACAACGCTTACTTACAGGAAAAAAACATAACATATAAGCGAGCAACAAAGTAACTTATATTGATCATACAAATCAAAAACATACAAAAAAGAATTACCGTTTCCTGCTTGGGAATCTGAACAAGAACTGAGAGTAGTTGGTCTATATCCAGAAAATGTCCAATGGCTGTGAACACAGTAAAAATAAGGAAATATACATTACAAACACTAATCTGTAAAGAAAAGTCAATCGACAGTGAAAATAAGAGCTAGTATCGCTTACTAACCATTCTTCAAGCCAAAGAAGAGCTCCTCGTCCTGTAACAGCTCTTGAATGGTGTCCAGACGTATGTTTATTGTGTCAAAATCCAACAGGGGCTCTAGAATATTCGAGCGCAGCCTCCTTTCTCCACCAGGGGTTTTGGTATAGTTCAGCACCCCTAGCAGAGTATGTTCGCTCCTGCCGACACAAATGTACACTCACATGACATTGTGTACCATCTGATGTACTGTCAACAGTTAAAATATTGATAAATGAGACTGTTTGACAGACTTCTGCCAGACCCTCCTACCTGTGGTCCCTGTTGTTGACAACCAGCTCCAGATTAGTAGCAGACGTTGAATCAATCATGGCAGTCTGCTCGCTCCCTCTGAAGATCACTTTCAGTGACTTGGGTGCATAGACGGAGTTCTGAATGAACTCAATATATTTCAGCAAAGCAGCTGCAGCTGCCAGGCAATAGTATCTAAGGATGAACACTGCAGTTTATCGGACAGGTTATTCTTCCCGTGTGATAATCATATGAAGTGAAATACTATCACTGTTACGCTCTCTATGCTCAGTCACATACTTAAATTGCACCTCCATGATAACAGTACTATACTCTGGTGCACACAGTTGCTGGATGTACTCCAGTCCTTTCCTCTCATTGAAGTATTTCCTCTGGATTGCAGTGAAACCAACTGACTGAAAAATGGCAAAGGTAACGCAACAAATAGCACATACTAAGGCATTAAAGACATAACAGTCAAAGTTTCACTTAACACAGAATAAAGGCCACCTTGACTTCACACCTGAAAGTTTTCTGTGATGAGGCTGTAGAGCTTAGTCCCTTTTCCTTTCTCACTGGCAGTGTCAGGCATTAGTATCTCCAGTGGCACTAAGATGTGAAGCTTTGTGATTACCTGAAAGTACGTGATTACAAAAAACCTTGCATTACTTCAATACTATTAGTACAGACTGAGAGCCTTTCATGTTTAAGTAGGCTGCATGGAGGTGGTTTGCTAATATCTTGTCCTGAAATGCTATAATGAAAGGCAGAAAATAAATTTCAGCCTGTTTTCATGTTCTACCTTGGCGTAGGTCCCAGTGTCTGCAAATTGAGACAGGACCATTTCTGGGAACTTCAGGTTGATACTGGCCATGCCAATCTCTCCCCGGGCCAACCCACGCCCTTCTACCAGTGCTACAATCACAGAAGCAGCAGTGGCTGTGGTCACAGAGGAGCTGCCAGTGGCCACTGTGGGGAGGGAGAACCAGAACTATGAAGCTATCGAACTACGGAAAACCACTCAGCTGTTTGTTTACCAGAGTGCTCTATAAGTGGCGTCCGGGAAGAGGGTTTGCCTGCAGCACCAAATGAGCCTGGGGTCCTCCTGAATCTGGGTGTCCCACCAAATGAGGAAGCACTGGAGGGTGGTACAGATGAACTTGTCCTGCCCCCTCTAATGCTGTGATTTAGTTGACCTAAGTCAAAGAATGAGTCAAGGACATCAAATTGGAAACTACATCTCAAACTAAATAAGTACAGTACTTTTCTATAACGTTTTCTAGTAGAAGCAAGATTGGGTGAAAGGTTAGGACTTGGTTTTACCTCTTCTAAGCAGGCCTGCAAAACTAGTTGTACTTGCTGGTAAAAATGGATTTGAGCTTGTGCTGGAAACACCCGACCCAGGGGATGCCAGGGAAGATGTTAATCCAGGACTTCTTTGTTTGCTTCGATAATCCAAAGGTGACAGCACCGAGCTTCTTCCAGAATCGGAGTTGTCGTCAGGTGTGACCTCCTCTGTGCTACTTCGAAGCATTTCAGAGTTTTTATGGTGATTCGGCACACACATGTTCATAAATTTAGTTAGTCGTGAAGAGAGTATACGTTGACTTCAGTTCGCATCTACCTCAACCACTATTTATAACTTTCCCGCCAAGTCTGGAACAGTAAGAGTGCGCGAGTCTGTAAGTAGATCAGTACTGCTTTAGTAGCCTGCTACCTAGCAGTGTCGGCCTTAAAACAAACCGGTATTTCCTACTCCGATACACTGGAGGCGGTACGTTGCTAAATCTGAATCGCCACGTTAAAACAATATTTTCATTTTGACAAAACATATTTTGGGGGGTGAACGTTGAGGGTGATCGCACTAGTGAAACGAGCCATGCATTTGTTTCTTTGCTTTCTTACGATTCTTTGCGGCTGCTTGCTGATACTTTTATGAGGTATCCACTAAAGATGATATATATGCACTGGATAATCAATAAATGCCATTGACAGCACTCTTGGGTCAAATATCTATATTCACACCCACAGACTCAGGTCTTGAAACGCGTTCTCCCTAATAGTCTGTGAGGGTTTATGGCTGTTCCACTGTCAATCGACAAGTGGCCCTTAATGCACCCTTTTCGTAAATCCGCGTTCCTGTTGACAGCCTGCTGGTATTGCCCACAGTTCCTAGCGTTGTGACGTGAAACCAGGGGAAGTCCGGAAGCGAGAGAAAAATCGCGGCAAACCGCTTTAGAAGAGAAGAGCGGTACATTAACAAGGATACAAGATGGCACATAGAACACATGAAATCAGAGGAATGTAATCACCTTGTTACACATCTAGTTTATTCAACTATTTTTCGGCTTAACAGTGCTGTTTTGACCAGAAATAGTACATTGATTGACAAATATATATTATTATTTACAGTTACCTCGTCCACTCTGCAGGACCAGAGCCTGAAAGACGTATAAGTCATGCAGTCGGTCGCATAAGTGCTTTGGTCGCGAAAAAAGTAAAAAACGTAAAATAAAAAGACCCAAACCCACAATAGTGTGCAACATGTTTCAGCGTCGTCAAGGTAACGTGATGATGTCCAATGTGCTGTCCCATTATAATTTATAGCATTTTCAGGCTTTGCAGCCTTTTGCACTCAATCACTTACCAGGTGACGTCAGTTAAGTCTGTGAGGGTTCATGGTTTAGGGGGGACATTGGGATTAGACCTGGGTTTTCCCATACACTTTTCCTGTTGGGTGATGTCAAGTAAATAAACAGCAGGTCATCCAATAATGACAAACCAGGCCAGGTTAGACTACCTATTTGAGCGTTCTGCCTTTCAGGCACTTGCATAATTCTATTTTACTTGGTAGCATTTACATTTTAATGTTGATGTTCGAAAGCCTAGCCAGCTTTTTCTGGTGAATGGAGCGAGAAGAGCCGGCTCACCAAAAATACTTGAAATGCCCGTCTCTAGAGGTTTACAAAACATCTGTTATTCAAAAACAGAGAAAAAGTAAAAGATGAAATACAAACTCTGAGAATGGATAAACTCGAACGAAATACAGTAATTAAAAGGCTTAGATCAATGCATTAATTATACTTCTCCCATTGTTGATAATATAGAAATAGAAAATAAATATAATCCGTTACATAAAATTAAGAATTCATACACTTTCACAATGTGGAAATGCTGGCGTGTGTGGTTAATCATCTGTCATAAATGCTTTAGAATCAGCAGGCTTCTAATTAGCTTCTAACTATTTACAAAATTACATTGATTTGCGATAGATTTCTGAGCACTTGAGTAATTATATCTATTTTAAATGTACCTGCATTCAAATCCTGTAAAAAATTACTGAACATAGTTCTGGAGATGAGAAGGTAAGCTAGGCCTATTGTTTAGTTCATACCACAGTTAGTTGATATTTTATTAAAAGGAGAGTTCGACCGATTTTTCACCTTGACGACTCATGAACTCAATTGCAAAACATTTGGGATATTGCTCAAATGCTCTGACTGCTAGCCAGCTGTGCTTTTAAAAATGAATTATATAAAGCTCTGAAAAAAATTAAGGGACCACTCCTAATTTTTCTTAAATCAGTATCTCTACTTTCTTAAAATGCCCTTCATCAATGAGAAGCAAGCAAGCAAGTTTATTTATATAGTACAATTCATACATAGAAGCAATTCAATGTGCTTTACAGTGAAAATACAAATACAAAATGCAATGGAAATAAAACAGTCAGATTGTTACAATTCTCTAGCTCAGCTGTCTCCAGGGGGACGGCATGAACCTCAACCCCCCTGTATGTCAATCCTCACTTTCCAATGCTAGGATGAACCCGTAGGTCCCTATATGAGATAATCATTGCATAAATGTCTCACTTGGCTCCCTCCAGAGGGACAGTTACGCCATGTGCATTTTAATTACAGTTACCATTACTGTTTACTGTACCACCATGGTATCTCAATCCTCGCACTCCAGCACTTGGATAAACTCATCAGTCCTTTTGTGAGAAAATACCCTACATCAATGTTTAAACAGCAGCACAAGGTCTTCCATTATCCATCATCCACAGATTGTAACATTTACACAGAGGTTATTCCTCAGATAGCACCAGAACACCAGAAGCAAAGAAGAGCCATGCTGAAGTTTGCAAAAAACATAAGAATTGGACACTAGAGGGATGGAGTAAGGTCATCTTCTGATAAGTCATATTTTCAGCTTTGCTCAACACTTGGTCATCTAATAGTTAGACTGAGACCTGGAGAGGCCAACAAGCCACAGTGTCTTTCGGAACCCACAGTGAAATTTGATGGAGGATTGTTGATGATCTGGGGATGCTTCAGCAAGGCTTGAATTGGGAAGATTTGTCTCTGTGAAGGACACATTAATCAAGCCAAGTAAAAGGTTATCCTGGAAGAACACCTGCTTCCTTCTGCTCTGACAATGTTCCCCAACTCTGAGAACAGTTTTTTCCAGCAGGACAATGCCCAATGCCTCACAGCCAGCTCAATCAAGGTGTGGATGGAAGACCACCAAATCAAGACCCTGTCATGGTCAGACCAATCTCCAGACCTGAACCCCATTGAAAACCTCTGGAGTTTGATCAAGAGGAAGATGGATGGTCACAAGCCATCCAACAAAGCTGAGCTACTTGAACTTTTGTTCCAGGAGTGGCATGAAGTCACTCAACAGCAATGTGACAGACTGGTGGACAGCATGCCAAGACACATGAGAGCGGTAATTAGAAGCCTGCACACACACAATATTTTACATAAGCCTGCACACACACAATATTTTGTGGATTTACTGAGTATAAATACATTTTCAATTTCTTTGAATTAAGAAAATAGATTGTTTGTATTATTGTACTAAGATCTGATTTGGGAGCAGTAATCTGTATATTCTGTTCTCAGAGAAGTTGATTGAAAATCTTACCGGAAACAGGGATTCTGCCATTTCCAGAATCCAATCCAAATTTTCCTCACTACTAATTCTTCAAAAACGTTTTTATTAGGAATATGAGTGGACTTGAACTAATTGTCTTGGGTTGTTAAATGCTGTATGATTATACAGTATGGTTAAGAAGCTATTATCTGGTGTATCTTTAAGGTGTAACATGAAGCAGTCATGTAATTTCCTCGATAAATCTTCTGGGTTTATTTTTAATATTGTCTCTTATGGTAAAATTGTGTTATCTGTTTCATTCTGACCCTCTTAAATCCTATACAGTGTTTGTGTCTAACAGGTTGAGACCAAGAGCAGTGGGTGAATGGCTGCAGGTGATGTCCAGTGGTCTGGGGGTAACAACTTCCATGAAGTAATCATGGCCCCACTTCAGATCCCTCTCCCTTGTGCTGTCAATGCCAATCAGAGAGCAGCAGCTCTCCACTGCCTTGGTGACTCAGTGCGGGTATTCTGCTGGTCTAATGGACTAGGGTTTCCCAGGGAGTGCCTGAATGGGTGATACACACCACTGTGGAGATTGAAATGACTCCACGAAATGTAGGAATGTTGCCCACTTGCCTTTTCTATGACGGTCGAATAAATGTCAAGGTCTCCTTCTCAGGCCAACTTATTCACCCCGGTGGCTCCTACATGCTTGAACACACCATGCCACCACAGGCAAGTGTTTCTCCTAGTAAGACCTCTGTGATGAGTGGTAAACCCAAACAGGCCTTACATGCCCGAAAAACAAGACCCAAATACAAGTAGCATGAAGCTGCCACCACATTGTGCATGGTTCCAGAGAAGCGCCTTATGCACACACTGGGCCGATTTGTTTACAACATCTATCCCCTGAAGCATTTTACCCTGTGGAAAGTGGAGGTTCTAGTGAAACGTGTGGAGTTAACATGGCAACTATGCTTCCTGGTAAGGATGACCAGACGTCCCGGTTTCAAGCTGGGTGTTCCGGGTCCCGACAAATATCTTTAAAACACTCAAATGTCCTAGTTTTCAACATTAACTACCAAATTGTCCCGGTTTTCACCGCAGTAATAATAATAATGTAATGTTTTCACATTAGAGTCAGAGCCAAACTAATAAATGCGTAGAACTGCAGAACAAAGCAACAATTCTCATCAAAGCTCAAAGCGCACTCTGCTCCATCATCCATAAGCACACTTGATGACCAAAATGCGTGCATAAGCATATACATGTGCACGTGCATTAACGTGCGGTTACACAAGGGTCTAATTCAAACAGCTGCAAAAGCTGGTTGATGGTACTGTAGCTTGCTAGCAAACATCAGCTAACCTCTAGCTAACATAACAAATGACCTGTCATTCAATGCAGAGAAAATGAAGGCTGGTGATGGTTAGAATAGATTTTTATTGTATTGAGTGGTAGACGTAAAGAAATATTTAACATATCCTTTGTTTTTACCACTTAGTGAAAGTCAACCACCAATGACAGACTGTCAGATTCCCACACATGCAGTGTACCTGCACGATGTGCCACTGCTGGGGGCCAGTGGATCAAACCACTGTGAGGTAAAGACCGCTTTTCTCTCCTAAAAGGTGTCTGTATGCCAACTCTGGGTCTGAACATTGTATGGGACATTATATAGCAATCTAGCATCAATAAATAATGTGTACAGAGACATGGAATTCTTTTTTTTAGGAAAATTAGAACACGTTTTGTAAAAAATTAAATAAAAAAAATCATTCAGTGTCACCTCCAGGGCTCCGTAGAACGTGTGAGAAGTTGTCATTATTGTTGAATTCTGTTCATATATCACTTGTGGTGAAAAGACGAGAGAATTGTGGAAACCCCTCCTTTTTTACTGCGCAAGGGATTACGGTCTACATTACCCCGAAAACAGACACCTTTTTGGGGGGGAATTCACCAGAAATAATAGACCATTCCGGAACATTTGGCGTGCTATTTTCAGGGTACCATGGTTTAGGACATGCTGATCTTCTATTATACTAATCTGGCATACTATATGGTATGCAATTACGCGATTTGAGATTTTCCCCGAAAGTGAACCGCCGATGGCACCCATTCAAATAAGACACAAAACACCATTGTTTAATGAACACTGTCCAGACTCCTGCCTCTAACTTAAACATAATGGGTAGAATGTATATATATATATATATATTCTACCCATTTGTGAAGATTCGCTTGTGTACTATAGTAGGCAACACCCTGCACAAGAAAACATAGGTGTAATGAAAATGGTTGATTGATATATTAAAACGTTTTAAACAAGGAGACGACTTCTTCCTCCACTTTCGGGGTGCAGGAAGAAGAGGCTAAAAGAATGAGACCACAAGACCCTGCAAACCTGAGGACAGGGGAGACAGTTTCAATGTGGATTCTGTGAAGCATTTGGAAATATTTTGTAGAAACTGGGAATGTTATTATATGTTGAATATATTAATCAACCATTTTCATTACACCTAAATGTTTTCTTTTCACATGCGAATCTTCACAGATGGGTAGAACCGTCAGAAAAGCTAACATTCACTGGGAAAAGTGAAGAAACTTTTCAGTATTATTGTGAGGACTGGAAACTACGACATTAATTAAAATAATTTACGACAGGTGTTTTACTCTGATAGGGGAAATATGTGTGTTGCTGGAATTTATTTAAATGGGAAAGATTGGCTGTTTAGCGATCCAGTACGCTAAGAACGTACTTGTCATGCTTCCTTGAGAGAATGTTCTTGCAACAACGCGAGGACAGAACACACCTACCTAAATGGAGATGCATGTGTACTTGGATATTGCGCAATACCGTATGCTTGTGCTGCTCTCCTGACTTCTTGAAATGTATTCTGGGATATCAGATGCGTTCTCGCTAAACAAGTCACCAACCCATGCATCCTCGATAAAAGAGGCAGATCAAGTACACATCCGGGCATTTTAAGCGTTCTTGATAACTTGTGTTATTTGGATTGGGACTGTACTTGGGACATGAAAGATGACGTAAAACGAGTTCACAAGAACACAAGTACGGACAAAAACGCGGATTTCTAAAGGCCCAACATTTCCGAACGGTTAATGTGCGTCACGTGAGGTATGACAATGGATGTAATGCTCCGCCCTCGGGTAAAATGCGGTGTTTTCTGGGAGACTGGCAACGTTGCCAGGGTGGATAGTTTCCCGCATAATTGGCCTATTTTTAATGACAGCGTGCGGGCAAAAATGGGCATGAGGCGGGTCAGGTCACAAATAGGGTTGTATAGAAAAAATTACTTTTGGGCAGTCTGCGGATGATTGTGCGGTATACTGTTCATGAAATATGGCAACCCTGGAGACCGATAACTTCAGAGGATAAGATGGCGGAGCATGAATATTTCGTAAGGAGCGTTGAGAGAAATGACGGATCTATCTTGAAAATAAAGCAGTGCTTTAAGGGAGACGTGGGTTGTGTGGTGTGGGATGCGGCCATTGTGCTTTCAAAATATTTAGAAACGAAAACATTTGTTGACCCTGGCTCGGGTGTGAGCATGTGGGCTAACAGAAACGTTCTGGAGTTAGGTGCAGGGACAGGAGTGGTGGGCCTTATGGCAGCATGTTTGGGGTAAGTAGCATCATCGAGACACATTATGCTGACCACCAGTTCCAGTAAAGGTCAGGCAGGTACTATGGTAATTTATGAACCAAAGAAATGCTGCAACCTGAACAGTTTCTTTCCAGGTGCTGATTTCCCAAAGTAACCGGTAATATGCACCACAGGGACTAAATTGGTGTACAATACTCCACTAATGTATATATATGCCTTTACTGAAACCGTTAATATTTAAATACGTACAGAAAATGCCACCTTATCCCAGACATGTCTTTAAGTTGCTTCATACAAATCCAAGTCAAGTCTCAAGTCTTTTAAGCAATATAGTTATAGTCTATTAGTCCAGCAAGTATTTTCAATTTATGGTGCACTTTTTGGTGATGACTTATTTTATGGGCTATTTTACATCCGCATTTGGTAATCTTGAACACTAATACTGAATTGCAACATTTACATTTATTTGTGTTCGGTATGGTTCTGTGTTGGATAGTTATTAGCTACTGTCACTAACTAACTAGCGGGCAAAGATTAGAAACAGGCCAATTCTTGACAGCGAGCTAAGATTAGGCTTCTCACTGAATGTAAAATTTTTTTGTAGCCAAATGCTATTACAAATGGAACAGATGCATTGTCGCTAACGTTACCTAGGTGACTTTCAACTGTAATATTTTGTGCTACCAGACCAGAACAATGCGGGAAGGCAAGTTTTTGCCTTACTTCTTGCTATTCTTTTACCTTTTGAAGTCAAGTCTCAAGTCTTTTAAACAGATCGCAAGTCAAGTGACAAGTCAATTTATTGGTGACTTAAGTGTGACTTGAGTCCAAGTCTGCGACTTGAGTCACCAACACTGCCTTATCCATTATCATATGCTCACCACCCTTTGTGTAAATGTGTAAACTTTGCATGTGTGATTTTTTTTTGTTTGTCTATTCTGTATGTATATATTGTTTACCAATATAGTAGCACCATTACAACACCTACTCCTCGTCTTTCAGAGCTCAGGTTACAGTGACAGACTTGGAGGACCTTCAAACTCTACTCCAAGTCAATATTGAGGACAACCGGGCACTTATCAGCAGTGGCTCTATAACAGCCAAGGTACTGAAATGGTCTGTACTTATTTCAGTACTTGTTAGCTAATACAGAGAATAGCCTAATACAAGGCTAGATACGACCATGGTCACCACATTAAAGTAGGCTATGCATAAGTGTTTTCTGTTGTTGGGGTGTGATCTAACCTGTTCAAAATCTTTAAAGGGGAGAAAATCTTTCTGAGTTTCTACCATATCCACATTTTATCCTGATGGCGGACTGCATTTATTATGAACAGGTGATGTACTTTTCGTTTTCTGTTCTACCAATTTCATTCTGCAATTTGAATATTTGGGGGTACTATGTTAGATTTGATTGTGGATTGGGGGGACTTTCTTATTGTTTCAACACATGTACTATTGCTTAATGTATGCCGTGAAAAAACGATTTATAATGGGAATTTTTAGGAGCTTTTTAGGAAGTATCTGGATTTGGGATAAACATTTTAAATTACATCACAATAAACAAAATTTGTTAATTCACACTCCTTCATTTCCATTGTGACTGCCAACAGATTATTCTTGCTCTGCACCTCCAATTAAGTATGATAAGATTTGTCTAATGCAACAATTTACAAGAATGTGCAGACAGTACCTTTTTTGTAGTTTGTATATGTTCTGTTAGCAGCTTCCAACACAGCATCAGTGGTTTCCATAAGTATTCCTCCATATTGAAGATTATAAGAAATGTTCGCATTTCAAGGTGTGATTCAAAATGGATCTAATTGAAATCAAATTGTCTTGTCTGCACTGTGCACAACATTAATTTGGGTTTGCCAAGTACCAGGGATGTTCAGTTTTCACATAAAAAAATGAAATACATTTTCCAAATTCTGACAGACATGCAACTGGGCTTATATTAGTGGCAAAGGTGTTGATGCCAAAAGTCTTTCTGAAATGTGTCAACTCAGGGAAAATTTCTCTTCCACCTTGAGATTACAAAATAACTGCTGGATATTTGTTACAAAAGGTCACGATTAAATACAACTTAATCAAATTTTGTAATACAACAGAATATGTAACTGTTTATAGAGATGGGAGATGGGTATTCAATACACTGTGAGTTAACTAAGAATATGCTTCACACCCAAGGAATGCTTGCATATCAATGATGATTACTGCTCTCTTACAAATATGAAGATAGCGTAATGTCATAAAATTACAGTGCTGTGAAAAAGTATTTAATTGGTTTGGAAGCAGTACTCAGTGAAAATTTCTATTTGAGTTTGCCAAAATCCACCTGGATCATCCTCAAGAATTCAGGAACTCTTTTTGCAAAAGAAAAACGTGTGTTGGTGTCATTGTGTGGGGATGCTTTCCTGCCTCATGACCTGGACATTGCCATCATTAAGGGAAACATTAATTCTGCTTTCTATTAGAGAAAGTCTGTAGGAGAATGTCAGACAATTTGTCTGTGAGCTGAAGTGCCGCTGTGTCATATAGCAACAAGGTCTGAAATACACTAGCAAATCTGTCTGAAATGTAAAGCCAATCATGCTCAAAAACCCACAAATGTCACTGAGCTTATTTGTTCCACTTTGAAGAGTGGGTCTAAATTTCTCGCCAGCGCTGTGACAGACTGATCAGTAAATACAGGCAGCGTTTTGTTTTCAAATATTGCTGCTTAAGGTGGGGTTACTAGTTTGTTTCTAAGGAGGTAATAACTTTTTCACATAAGATCATTGGGTGTTGCAAAACAAATAAATAAATTACATAAGGATTAACATTGTATGTTGGTTCACTTTAGTTCGCTTTTATCTAGTAATAGGTTTTTAAAGATCTGAGAACATTAAGTGTAAAAACAATAATGGAAAAAAAAACTAAAAAATCTGACATGGGGCAAATGCGTTTTCACGGCACTGTATAATACACATATATTACAGCTTAACCATATGCCTTTATTCTCCACGTTAAAATAAGTACAATTTTCGAGTGGGTATGTTCTCGAGAACCTTTCAAAACCTTTCAACAGTTGTTCAACTGTCGACCATCTGTTGTATTCAGTCTGTGAAGCCACTGGTGGAAACCCTGAAAAGCTTGGTTGGACCGGAGACCTGCATCATATGCTGCTATGAGCAACGTACTGTGGGCCTCAACCCCAAAGTGGAGAAACAATTTTTTGAGGTGAGATCCTGTCTGTTGTCATCACGGTATATGCACTTGTCTCTTTTTATAATTGTCTTCGTTGACATTGACTTTGTGTTCCTTTGGGCTGTTTCCTCTCAGTTGTTACTACAAGATTTCCAGTCTGAAGAGATCCCTTTGGACAAGCAGGACCCAGAGTATAACAGTCCTGACATCCGAATTCTTCACATTCGCAAAGTTGTCTGAGGGGATGAGTGTCTGTGCTCTGTAAGGGTTGTGGTATAAAATTAATTTGTATAGATGGAAAAATGTCATACACACTGACTGACATTCTCTCCAACCTAGCAGTAATTAAAAACAATACTTCTGAAAATGCTTCAGAGACTTTGTTGTGTCTCACAAAAAAATTAAATGCACCATGATAAACAAAAATCTGAATATCAATCAGAACTTTACTTTTTTATTATATTATTTAACTGTTGGAACACACCTTATGGGATGATTAACTGCTTCTTAGTAGAAGCTTGTGAAATCAATGAATTCTTAAATGTTTATTCCTTCTCTATCCATTTATTTATTTAGCCAATAAGCTTCAAAATCTGCATTGCTTACAATTGAGGTTTTTAGGCTGGAAAGGTTATTCGTTTCTACTGTTGACACTTCTCTAGGGGCATTTTGTCTGAAAGTTATTGCTGTTTTTGCTCTAAAATGTGTGGAACCCTATATACAGTGGGGAGAACAAGTATTTGATACACTGCTGATTTTGCGGTTTTCTACTTACAAAGCATGTAGAGGTCTGTAATTCTTATCATAGGTACACTTCAACTGTGAAAGATGGAATCTAAAACAAAAATCCAGAAAATCACATTGTATGAGTTTTAAATAATTTTAAGATTGTCTATTGGGTTCAGGTTTGGAGACTGGCTAGGCCACTCCAGGACCTTAAGATGCTTCTTACGGAGCCACTCCTTAGTTGCCTTGGCTGTGTGTTTCAGGTCGTTGTCATGCTGGAAGACCCAGCCACGACCCATCTTCAATGCTCTTACTGAGGGAAGGAGGTTATTGGCCAAGATCACACGATACATGGCCCCATCCATCCTCCCCTCAATACGGTGCAGTCATCCTGTCCCCTTTGCAGAAAAGCATTCCCAAAAATGTATGTTTCCACCTCCATGCTTCACAGTTGGGATGATGTTATTTGGGTTGTACTCATCCTTCTTCCCCCAAACACGGAGAGTGGAGTTTAGACCAAAAAGCTCTATTTTTGTCTCATCTGACCACATGACCATCACCCATTCCTGCTCTGGATCATCCAGATGGTCATTGGCAAACTTCAGACGGGCCTGGACATGCGCTGGCTTGAGCAGGGGGACCTTGCGTGCGCTGCAGGTGTTACTAATGGTTTTCTTTGAGACTGTAATCCCAGCTCTCTTCAGGTCATTGACCAGGTCCTGCCATGTAGTTCTGAGCTGATCCCTCACCTTCCTCATGATCATTGATGCCCCACAAGGTGAGACCTGGATGGAGCCTCAGACCGAGGGAGATTGACTGTCATCTTGAACTTCTTCCATTTTCATATAATTGCGCCAACAGTTGTTGCCTTTTCACCAAGCTGCTTGCCTATTGTCCTGTAGCCCATCCCAGCCTTGTGCAGGTCTAATTTTATCCCTGATGTCCTTACACAGCTCTCTGGTCTTGGCCATTGTGGAGAGGTTGGAGTCTGTTTGATTGAATGTGTGGACAGGTGTCTTTTATACAGGTAACGAATTAAAACAGTTGCATTTAATACAGGTAATGAGTGGAAAACAGGAGGGCTTCTTAAAGAAAAACTAACAGGTCTGTGAGAGCCGGAATTCTTACTGGTTGGTAGGTGATCAAATACTTATGTCATGCAATAAATTATTTAATTACTTAATTATTTAAAAAGCATACAATGTGATTTTCTGGATTTTTGTTTTAGATTCCGTCCCTCACTGTTGAAGTGTACCTATGGTAAAAATTACAGACGTCTACATGCTTTGTAAGTATGAAAACCTGCGAAATCAGCAGGATATCAGATACATGTTCTCCCCACTGTAGATAGGTGTGCCTTTTCCAAATCAAGTGTGATTAATAGAATTTAACAAGTCCACTCAATTTGAAGTGACACAGCAAAAGGTACTTAAATTCATGATATTTCTGTTAATTTGTAACAAAATCGCATTAACTGTTTTCATTGGGTGATTACGGTGTATTTTGTGTAAAACTATTAAAAATTTATAAAAATATGTAAAACAAGAAAAGGTGGAAAAGTGAAGAGGTCTGATTCGTTTCCGAATGCTCTGTAAATATGATTCACAAATATAAAAGCACACAATTACTATTCTCTGTAATGCACACAGTATTTCAGTGTTTGGGCTCTCATCTTTGCTCATTTGGTACACAGCTTGAAACACTGAACATGAAATGATTTTGCTTCTGTACCGTTGCACACCACCCTGTCTGTTCTGTTGTGCTTGATTAGTCATGGATTAGTGGACTCCATGCAAGCTGCTACCTGAGGATCTCCTGGTAGATAGGAATGGTTGTAGCCATGTCCTCTCCTGTGACCTGCTTCTAGGATTAGCACCGACTGCCTGTCGTATGTCACAAACAGATTGGTCCTCTAAACTAACACATGATGATACATAGAATGAAAGTCACTTACATTCATCTGCCAGTCCCATTTGTAAACACTAGGGGGCAGTAGTTGCCAAGAGTGGGAAATGGTGAGCTAGTTGTCCTGAACATGGAGAGTGAGCTTAGGTGTCCTACCCATGGAAAGTCTAATTTACTACTTAAATGATTAATCAGAATATAAAACAAGTTACCATATAATGTAATGTTTGAACAGTTACTGTTATTATGCTGTCCTCCATGCTGTCATTCAGTGTTCATACATCATCATCATCCAGCTTAAAGCAAGTTTTCCTACACAAGAATGGCCTGGCCTTTCATTCAGGGGGAATTCCGAACCAAACCGCAATTAGTAGGGAGATTCCATGTGAATACCAAACAAATTTCTTGCAGCACCCTCCATTTCCATGCATGTAACTTAGCTCAGAAGTAGACATCCAGAGGCTCCATTCATGCAGGCAGTCCAATACTGAACCTTTTTCCCCCACTTTTATTTTTCACAGAATTGTTCTGCCCGTACAAACGCAGCCACAATCAAATTCATCGTATATAATTAAAAAGCCTCTAAATCATGTTGGATAACTCTAAACGCTTGTCAGACTAGCACCTGCATCCATTTGAGCTGTTATTAGGGGTGTCGTGATTTACCGGTATTGACGATAACTGTGATATTTAAAAATGAAATATTGATATCATGTTAATAATACACATGATAATAACATGCACTAGACAAAACTGAAATTGTATATTTCCCAAAAACCCTCTCGGTTTTTCAATACCTTATTTATGTGACCTATAGACAAATGATGTATATGCCTAAACAAGGAGACTGGACCTGTGCACTGGTGTTGAAATCAGCTCATTATCCCAACTAGCACCCCCGGGAGAGAGCCACAAAGATGCGCCGTTTTTGTAGCCTATTCACAAGGAAAAAAGGACGTTGTATTTTTCCAACAACAACTCTCGTTGTTATGCCTTGTGGATCTTTTGTTTATCAATTCATCTGTTTGCCTTTTCACTATCTATGAAGTGTAATTTTTCTTTTTGTATGTTTAGATTTTTTTTATTTTTACTATTCTCCACCTCCATATACTCATATTTTGAGTGTAATTAATTTGCCAAAAAAGAGGAAAAAAACAACACATTAAACAAAGTTAAAGATGCATTTGACTGGCAGCTCTTTTCCCCTTCAAATTTTCAACAGATACCGCAATAATGTTGTTACGGTCATTTCTTTTGGCCATGATAATAGCGTAGTGAAAGTCGTGATAGCCCTAAGTGATCGTGATAGCCCTAAGTGTTAAGCCTCCAAATTCCCCCAGCTACAGCAGGCATGGGCAACTGGTGGCCCGTGGGCCGCATGCGACCCCCACCTCCTCTTTGTGTGGCCCTCAGAGGAATTTAGAAAACAGTAAACAGATATATACACAAAAAATAACTATATATATATATATATATATATATATCATGTTTGATCTTAAATTAGTTGGAACCAAAATCTATCATGGAAACAATACATGAAATAGACCTGACATTTTTTGCATGTTTACACATATAACATTTCAGGGTCTCAGAAAGCTGTTGTGATGTCTTTCAAAGTGTAGCTGAGGGTGTGCTGATGTTTGAGCCATAAAACCCTTGATGCTATCTATTATAGAAGTCTGTACAAGCCAAAATATCATAGTGAAAACAGCCCAAAACCTATAGCGTTCCAAGGTTTAATAATTACATGCAATACATGGAAGTGTATGTGTGTTCCAAGTTAATCTGTGGCCCCCTGATGACGACTACATAGATTTTGTGGCCCCCACCACCATCCCAGTTGCTCATCCCTGATCTACAGTATGTAAAGGACATTGGAGGCATAATAAGGTTCTGCGGCAGACCACTGATGTGCCTTCAGAGGATCTTCAATGATGCAGAGAAGTTTCTCCCACTCACCAGATAACTGCTACATTATCCAAAGCTGTGTTGGTTCTTTTGACCTTCATTGTGTAGCAGATGGCCTAGTGGTAAAAGTGCAGGGCCAGTGAACAAGAGGTTGGCTGGCTTGAGTCCTGTGTCAAGATGAAAACCCTATTTGTTTATGTAAAACAAAACAACTGCTTTTGGTGTCATTCTGTCACAGACTCTGTCACAGACACCAATGCACTCACCTCCAGTATGCACACGCTTCCCTCTCCGCTTATAGAACCACTTGAGGGTAAATGAACGTGTTCATAGCAGAGGCATCATTAAATGACTTGGTCAACATACCCAAGAGACAGATCAAACAGTTTGATATGAATGAAAAACAGGCCACACCCCTACTGTCAAAGCCCTCAAGGTCCTCTTGGCAATACTTAGCCTCTGTGCGTGGAAACACACATTTACACTCATTTAAAGCACTGGGGACACACTGGCGTTGGGGTAAGTGCTTTTTGGAAATGTGCCATATGTTCTCACAACAGGAGGGATGTATTGCAATTTGGGGATGCCTTTGATATAAATAGCCACAACTGATAATTGGACATAATTACTCCCAGTTGCTCTCTCCTTTTCCTTTCTTAACATGGACTGTGGTAGGCTCTCCCATTCAGTCACCTCTTCTCTTTGATCAGAATTTGTTATGCGTAGTAACTTTGACACCAATCTGGTATTGAGTGTTCTCCTCCTCCCCCCAGCTGAGTAGTGATGACATGGCAGAATATTGGAGGTGTAGGCCATGACATGCTGTAATGAAGCAGCCTTCCTCTCTATCTCTTACAGCTCCTCCTGTTCAATTTATTTTAAAGCACTTTCTCTCATATGTATTTTTTAGCTATTAAATACATTTGAGTGGGAGTGTGGAGGGGTGTTGTTTGTACAGCTTTTGTAGTCAGTTGATTAGGCTGTTAGCACTACGGTGAAGAACTATACAAAGGTTTTAACTCAAATTAAAATAGATATTCCTTCATTTTGGAAATGTCTTTTTTACCTGTTTGATGGTATGGCCACAGTAGTCTACGTGTGAATTGTTTACATTTTTTACAAGGATAAATATTAATTGGTGGTGGTAAGAAACACTGTTTTGAGAGACGGTGGCATTTCTACCAACAGATGGCACTGTAACTAGAAAGCCTCAACATGTGAAGTATACTGTTTTCCTGTTAACTTTCAAAAACCCCTTCCTCTGTGTTCCACAGTTTTCTAAAAAGCAAAAACATGAAGACACGATGACAGTCTTCCTCATTCTCCTGACGTGGCTGCTCTTCCCGGTGTTCCATGCGGGTCTTCATCGTCAGCTTTTGCCCAGTACGGCTGCACACAGATACGTTTTCAAGACAGCCACACTACTGTTTATTAGAAATGTTTGGACCACATTTCCCAAAACTCAGCATACATCCATCTCATCACTTCCCGTGAATTGGGACTCAATAAAAACACCAGGAAGCAGCCTCAGCCTAACCACAACGGTGGTGTGTGAGCAAAAAAGAAAGTGATAGGGAGAGATAGAGAGAGGTGGGGAGAGAGCAGGCCTGCTGCATTACAGCCCAGGGACACAGAGGAGTCTTTGTGCTATTACACCACTGCCACTCCTGACCAGCCCAGCCTCTAGAGCTGTCACTGCTCGACTAATCAACACACATTCTCTTGCCCAGTTAAGAACAAAGTTCAAGAGCAGAAATTAGACTGAGAAGATTAAAAATAGACCAGAAGTGCAAAAAGGGAACTTCTCTGATATGAAAATAACCCTCCTTAACGCCTTCCCACTTGTTCATGTTTACAGACTAAGTTATCTAATTTCAGAGTGTCAGGCCTGTATAGGAGTGTGACAGTCCTAAGATACTGTATCTGAAAACACTAAACAGAGAATGACTTGCTGTGATGATTTTAATTTGCATTGGGTTCAGCAATATCCCTAACTTGGACCAGAAGACACAGATGGGGGATAATTTGCAAAGCTCTATAAGGTTGAGTGTAAAGCAAATCCCAACTTCTTTTTGAATAAAGAATGGGTGGAGCAACGACGATACAGCATGCTGATGGAGCCAGAGTGCTGACTCCACCCCTCGCTCCACCCAGGCAGACAGAGGGGGTGTTAAGACAGCTGTTCTGCAGCTGAAAAGGACATGAATTTACCCAATACTCTGAGATCGTTGTGAACACTATAGCTCCAACACCATTATACCCTACTAACAGTGTCTTGGTGCTTCGGTTCCAGTCCAGTACAGCTTGCAGTCAAATTGATTTTACACTTGGCAAAGACTTATCAAGCATGCACCATATCGGTACTATGGAAATGGCAATTACCACCAGAGTAATGTAGATTATTGCACCGCGTGGCCAGTGAGACAGCTGTCTTCCTGTTGCGCTCTGTGAAGTGACGGTGTATTTGGTCATTCGGATATGATGACCTCACCACTAGGGATGAGGCTGCCGCAGAGGGCTGTGTGTTAATGGGAGTTTGCCGCGCTGGTCTTCAATCCCCCCGGTCCGAGTCTCTGCCGCGCGACGCTGCCAGAACAACCATTCGAGGCCGGCGTTTGGGCGGCTGTGGCTCTCAGAAGTTCCTTCAGTCAGAGGCTGTGGTATGACGTTGTCGCGCTGCAGCCCGTTCCGCTGCCGTTAAACGGCGTCTCGGCGGACCCAGGCGAAGTCAGCCGCTGACTGTGACAGCGTAGAGCTTCTCTACTGATGGAGCCTAATGAGAGCTCTCTCAGCTGTGTGTGTTGTACATACATCACCCTGTCACGGATGGACTGGGGGATTTATTGAACATGGCCGCCAGTCCTACGCTGTGAATATCGGCAGCAAAACACAGTGGCTGAATTGCACAGCTTATATGAATATGACAGAATCGACATGGATAATGAGACACATACTCAAAGCACGTGACTGTGGATATCAGTCGACTGACTTCAAGTTAGTGTGAGATGGGACAGTGTTTTCGAAGCAGTTGTAAGCGGCCCCATGGGGTGAGCTGATAGCACAGAGCCTGTCAGGGCAGGGCTGCACCTCTGCACACTTAAGCCTTGAAAAGAGGTGCACGATGACTCAGAACATCTGCTACAATGGATACAAAAGCACCTATACCCGCACGACTAGATATACACACACATAAGTTCCATTCCTCTACACCACAAACACCAACTTACCCTAGAGTGCTTCATTTCCTAATGTAGGACACATCCCAAGGACTGAGACTGAAAATCCAGCACACTTATCGTATCTTTAGACCTTGTCCTGTCCAGTTGGGCAAACACTTTCTGTGTGTGCAGCTTTTCTGTGTTCGAACGCCCTCACACAGCTGTGACAGCTACACTGCAATGCCCAAGAGTGCTTATAAGCAAACTTCAGGCTTTGACATAATAGGATATTAATAGAAGCCCCTACTGTGTTTCTCACAAAGACGTGTTATGTGAGTCATAATGGATGGCTGTTAGAAACGAACCGTCATGATTATGGGTCACTGGACAAGCTGCCGGTGCCAACTACTCTGGCCTCTTCTCTTTAAAGGTCTGATTTGCAGAGGTGGTTAGCAGGCTCATGTCAACGCCTCAGTACACCAAAGAGCAATGACCAGCTGTTGCATATCACTCATAACTGAATTTTAACAGTTAAAGCCAGTTTTCCTGATTAGTTTAGAGGACCCATGTGCCTCGTTGCTATTAGCTTTTATCTGTCTCTCACTCTCCCTTATAACGTAACCTTGTGCCTAAGATATGATTGGAATGTTTTCTGGAGTAATGTCAGAAATGTATGCACATTTTTACTTTACTATTTACAACAGCATATCAATATTTACTACGTATTTAAACCGAAAGACATCAAGCAGTATTAACCAGTTTTGAACCTCAAGTCATTATTTTGCTCACAGCAGCTGTTTTTTCTTCGCTCTGCTCCTGAGAGCTGCACGTCTGACTTCATTCAAGCTTGAGACTCAGCAGGAAACCCAAAGCTAACTATAAACCACTTCCTGCCCCAGCTTTGAAGGAAGCACCTCTACGTGTGTATGTGTACATTACTGACAGTGTACCAGAAGAGGTAGCTAACTTGGTGTGAGTTAGGATTCGAAGAGAGGTTCCCCATTTGTTTTAGTGTCCTTGAGGATAAGCAATAACCCAACATAGCTTTGTGGATGGTGGTTTTGAGTGGAGCTCCCTCCGCCACTTGGCAGATAAAATAAAAAAATGATGTCTTAATCACAGTGTGTGTGTGTGCGTGACTCACAAACCACACACTGCTTATCCCCCTGGGTGTGGTGGCTGAACGTAAGCTTCATCGTTGAGCCATCATTTGACTACACTCACAGCCTAAAGAGCAGAGCAGAGGGTGCCAGAGGTGAGTTACACAGGACCTGACACTATTCATTTTAAAAACACCGGTCAGACCCGAGGACAGGCCTATAATGTCTACCCACACACATTGTACTTGAAATATTCTTGATTAATATGGTCTAGAGGGCGACGATCTCAACCTGGCTAAGTGTGCAATGCGAAATTGCTCATAAGTTTGGGGTGTTGTCACTTTATTTCTCTGGCTTCTTCCCCTTTCCATGCAACAGAGGAACTTCGCTAAAAGGAACCGTTCAAACCAAATTAGCTCAGTGATACCAAAACCACTCCCATGGCCTCACTGGCTCATTGCCATAACTACCCGCCCAACAAACAGAGCATTCTGGCCTTGTGATGAATCTGACTGGCACACACTTAAAAAGACCAGTGAAAGTGTGTGCACGCTGATCTGTGCTTCGTTACGGTTATACCTTCGCCCTCCTGCTATGTGAGTTTACCAAGCTCAAGTCAAGTACTAAACACTACCAATTTTAAGTTGGTGATACTTACAGTTGAGCCTGCATTGATTGAGTTCCAAAAGCACAAGACTGAACACAAACTATGGCATTGAATTAGGTTAACACATGGTTTCTGATCACTTTCCATAGCCCCGACATGTGCCGTGGTTTGCTCCTGGAACACTGGCACTATACATGCTCCAAATACATAATCTCTCTAATAAAGCGAATAAAGGTATATTAGCAGTGCATCTAAAATCAACTGTTTGGACCTCTAACTGACAGTGTAACATCTGCCAAATAAATACACTGCACGTGTTCTTTCCTTGTGCACAAAAGCATGAAAACCCATAGTTTCCTCTCAGGAAGTCTCTGGAATTCCAGCCAACCCCAGTGGGACTACAGAGGGGGGCAAGGGCTCTCATCTTCACAGAGGGATGGTGGTTAAACCTGGTCGACTGTCTCTGTCCCACTTAAGGATGTAAGGCTGTCATAAAGCTTGTGGAGATCATCTGGTACTAACGAAGCAAGGAGAAGCACAGCAGCCAATATGACCCAATTCAACTCCAATCAGTGGCCCTTTTGACTACTGTCCTTCTGGGTGGAGAGGGCCGTTGTGACACCAATACACAGAAGCTCACGAACGGCTTCATCTCAAGAAATGCAACAAGTGCACATAAGCATGTTTCAGGTGTTGCTGTGTTTGTACTGTTAATCAGAGCTTATTTTTGCATGCGGTTTTGAGTGATACATCTCTCCTTTGCCAGGATCATATGTAGGTTGATGTCACCTGACCTGTCTGACGGAAACCTTTGCGGCGCTAAAACAAACATCCTGGCTGGGGCCTCTGATATAGGGCGGTCTGCAACGGTATTTCTACACATTCTCAATGAGCCCCGATCATTCCATTGCCAACTGGCTGTGAGTGGATGTGGACACAACATAGATCATTACCTCTGTTTGTCCTTAGCTCAGCCTCAGCACGTCTCCACTTGTCCCATTGCCTTTGACTTAGAGGGCGTATACAACGGTTTTGATACCACAGCGGCTCCCTAAATGTATAGAAACATGGTGCGCCACATTTGTTGTTATATTGCATATACACTGTAATATCTCAAATTCATAGTGTAGCGACACATTAAGGGGATCAAACTTGAAGGTCACTTCTCAGAAAGGAAATAACCGTTGCAGTTCGTTGAATAAAACAAACTAATCTTCTGTTGTCCAAACACCAGGATCTACCCGCATCTAACACCATGAATCCTGTCTTTGTCCGGACTGTAAACACTCCCTTTATTGTCCTTAATAAAGCATTCCTCCCATTGAGCCTCCGGTATCTCTTTAATGAAATTCTATATTAGTGGTGAATTGCAGTAAAGTCATTTTTTGTAATTAAAACAGGGGCACACGGGATTATTAAGGGCAAAGAGGTAATCATATTCATAGAGCTGAAGAACTTGAACAATGTAGTGCCGCCCCAAAAAGACAAACATGCGCCACACTGTTTTTACATTCACAATGCTATTTCAGACTATCGTTTCATTTCACACAATCAGCTATCAGTTTTATCTTCACAAAATCAAGAAAAAAATGAATAAGTCATATAATTAGCAATGAATAACATTTAAGTAATGGATAATGTTAAAAGTTGACCATTGAAATGTAAGCGTCAGAGGGGCTTGGCCCGGCATTATGTTTCCTTTGACACGTATTGGAAGACAATTCTATTAGTTGTATTTATCACACCTAGTCTCTCCACTGCAGGATCAATACAATCCCCAGCATTATCTTTTTTTGCAGCCAGGTATCGACTCATGGGGCGCTGTAAGTCCTGTCCTTCAACACCGATCAGAGCGGATAAGATGTTCTTCCCACTTTTGAGGGTTTCATGTCTCAAACCTCAGGCTGACCGTCCTCTGTCTAGGCAGATTAGGCATATCCCCTGGGTAATAATTTGGGACTAGCTAGCTTTACTTTTGGACACCAAATAAGACCCGTTCTTCATTACTGCTTAGTGTCAATTAACCCGTGCATCCTGATAATTACAGTAGTGGAAAGTGCTATTTTTAAACTAAATACCACTCATTAACCTCCATCATCTCTGGACATCAGTCCACTCCCACACTCTACTCCACCCGTAGCGCCTTCAACCACAATAACCACATCCTCTGAACGACAGCCACCCACTGCCTGAAAACCTCCAACAACCCATCCCTGACCAGTAGAAACTAGCAAGCCAAAATAATCAAATTCAGAACACAGAAGAACCAACTGGTGAGTTTACTAACGGTTCGCAGCACAGCTGAAACATCCTTTCCCATCTCAGTAAGAAGGGTCATGGTACACCATATTCTTTTGACTTTGTGTTACAGCAGACTTGTCAATCCACTAAATCAGCTGTCAGGTGAGGTGCGTAATAAGACACTCATTATGAACATGTGTTCTCTTCCCCTTTAGGTTTAAAAGTCAATCCCATATCACTGGGCTTTTAATGTCAAACTCAATGAACTTTCATCTGAACCAGAAGGTTACACACAATGGCCTTGTTGCCCCTGTGTGGTATTTGCCTAACAGATAAGCTCATGCTAATAATTAAAAAGCAGAGTCTCAGTTTGTCTGAGCATAAAGGCTTGAGGTCTCTCGCACTATTTGTTGGACTCCTGTAATGACGACTACTAAATAAGACTCAACAAACCAAGACATGAAAAACACCTAAAGGTGATGTATTTAGTAAATGACTTCACTAGAATCCCTGTTGCTGCCTGGTGTAAGATAATATGGAGATAAATGAGCAAATACAGCCCATGTTCCATTATGACCTTTCCTTTTTCAAAGACTAAACAACAAGTTCAAGTATGTTTAGCTGATAAATTTGTTTTGTTTTAACTAATCTGGTGGACATTTCAATATTCATGTGATGGAGGAGACACCAAACAGCATACGGCTGAATTGCTAGGGAGGTGACAATAACTTGGTATCAAATGTTGAAAAGTATATATTTTTATAATTCATAGATTACCCCAATTAACTACATTCAACATAAGCAAATGTTTTTTGTGTGTTGTACTAAACATTAATCAATTGAAGTCAGTCAAAAACAATGTTTCTATATCAGGCATGACAGCTGACAGTCCAGCTTCAGTTTGATCAGTCGAAACAAGTGAGCACAGAATTCTGAAACAGCTGTATTGCTCCAACATTTGTGCAGCGAGTCAGTTACCCAACCCCCAACGCCAGCTAGTCATGTGGCTTAGTAGTTATTCCACTGAGACCAGTTGGACTTCCTGTTTTGTGCATGGGGTTAAGGGAAAAAAACAACTATTTTCAAATTCAGTGGTGGCAAAGAGACTATAATGGTTTTCTTGTGGGTGGACAGTAAAATTAACCATCTGAAAAGACTCAAATCACCAATTCAAGGCTCCAACAAAACTTTCTTAACAGTAGAGCAACAAGTAATTAACCAATATCAATGAAATGCTAAAAAAACACTAAGGTAATGCCTTTTAACATTTGTCTGTTTCTTCATGAGCAATTGACATCAGAACATTGCATTCACCAGAAGAAAAACTGCATTATTTGTAGGTAGTTACACATGTGATATATATCTGAAACATATCGGCAATTACATTAAATAGAACACTTTTTAATATAGCATTTGAGCCCTGAATTCTTTTTGTAGGATATTTAACCCCTGCAGTCTGCATCACATAAAAAGTGAAGTTCTGCAAATAATTTAACTAGGACACATCAAGAAGATGAGTTTGCATTGCAAGGGTTGGTCAACTATTGGTACTAACAAATAACAACCACAATCCAATCTTTATCATTCTTAATTTATTTTATAATGGATTTTGAGTCTTAAAAAAGTGCATAAGAAGAATGATCCTTCAAACACTTTTGGTTTATGTTATGATCAAAACAAGAAAATGAGACAGTTAAAATGACTTTTTTAATTAGACATTACAATGACATTGTTCTGTACATGGTTCTCAAAGTCAACATAGGAGTAAGAGAGCTTGAACCAGAAGATTAACTTTTTTCACCAGGGAGATGCTCTCTCCCATTGTTTGACAGGTCAACTCTGCTGTAGGGTTACTGTACTTCTGTACTCATGCTGCATAACTATACTTGAAAAAAGTCTCACATAATGAGACATGAATAGTAGTAGGTTGAGAGCTCAGAGCAGAGAAATTCCTTAGGAAATATTGCATCCATAGGCTATATTCATAGGCAATGTCACCCCATAAACAACTGCTGCATTTTGAAAAGCATGTCTGAGGTACCAGAATCCCGTTTAAATTTTATGCTTGAGCAAGATTTGGGTTCAAACCACGAGTACACAGAAGGCCAATGAATTCACAATATAGTCTATAGTGAATCACTTGTGCAAATGGGTTCCAGATGGTGAGTCTAAGCACTACACAATGTCTTTTCAGACAATTTTGACACAACAATGTCCAGATTCAGAATGTTGACAATGAAATGTACGCAATGGTGAATGTTTAATAACATCTTGCAGTGTAGTCATCAATACAATCTAAAACAAATACTTCAATTTGCTACTTGTTCTGTATTAAAATGTTTAATATAAGGTGTGGTAGTTATCCCAAACAAGCTAAATACCAGACAAGAGTTCTGAAATTAAAAACTATAAAACAGACCCTTATGTTCCTCAATCACAATCCAACAGTATCTTAGAAGCATAAACCGACCAATCCTTAGCCCAAATTTAAAGATAAAACCCCAGCTCTATTAGAAATTATGTAAAATGGGATAAAGAATTGGCAAAGGCGATAATCTTGGTAGCTTTGAATTATGAACCCATTTAATTGATATTCATCAAGCCACATCATAATGACTGTATAGCTACAGAGTACAATAAAACTATAAGCCAGAAAACCCAGTTTATAAAGATAAATTAGTCTATAGGGTCATCATAGAAATCAAAATAAATGGAGATAATCAAACGTTTCTTTATTATATTCATTTGAGAAGTAAAGTTATTTGTTACTTGCCTCAATTTGACTTTTTGTAGTTTTTGATCTAAAACAGTCACCATTCAATCATTAAGATTTGTAATTTGAAGTTAGCCATGTCAACCCCTCATAAAGTCCGTCTCCCGTGGTCGCGCAGGAGGGCTGAACATACCAATTCCTATCTCTGATGCGGGTCAAACCTAGTTTCTCTTGAATTTCGTGCGGCTTCATTGCATCAGGTAGGTCTTGCTTATTGGCAAAAATCAAGATGATGGCGTCTCTCATCTCCCGGTCATTTATGATGCGATGGAGTTCCTGTCTGGCCTCGTCGATACGATCTCTGTCCGCGCAATCCACAACGAAGATTAACCCTTGAGTGCCCGTGTAGTAGTGTCGCCACAGTGGACGGATCTTATCTTGGCCTCCAACGTCCCACACATTAAATTTTACGTTTTTGTACGTGACAGTCTCTACGTTGAAACCAACAGTGGGAATTGTGGTGACTGACTGTCCAAGTTTCAGTTTGTAAAGGATGGTGGTCTTTCCAGCAGCATCAAGTCCAAGCATCAATATTCTCATCTCCTTGTTGCCAAAGATTTTCGATAGCATTTTCCCCATCTTGTAAATAGTGCATAAATATTCCGTTCCAAATGAAAAAAATGCTTCGGATGTTTTAATATTTCCCTTATGACTTCCGTAATGTCCAAACCTTTCAGGTTTCAACTTGGTTTATTTGCTAAACCTGGTGTAAATCCGCAACTAATTATCAAGGGGCATGGCCATCCTGAGCCATACGGTTAATTCAATGTTTCACAATGTATAACATTCTCAGTGGTAAATCATTTACTTTCAAAGTTCTTGTTATTAACTTACTTACTCTCACTTCTGGAGAGTTTAAATGTGTACCAAGGTGTATGTCAATCGTATGAGAAGTCGATTCTACTTGTCACACGTTTACTGAACTTGACAGTCACAAAATGTGCATTCTATTTATGTTATATTCATAATCACGGGAGTAGCCAGTGGGTCTTTTGACTAGAGTAAGGAAATTGAATAGGCCCATCAAAAAGCCTGCGGTACTTCTGACTTCCTCTTGGTGTGTCTCGACTCGAGGTCCCCTCCTCGCCCTTGTTCCGATCAGTACCACACCGGAGGAGAAAGGCAATTTTCTGCAGCTATTCCATCAAACGTTGCGCTGGGCTACCCACTCATTCGTAGGAGCCCGTTCTAAAGTCCAGAAGCCTAAGGTCATTGATTAAATAAAAGAAAAACCTTCTCGTCCCTCTGAAACAGAAGATATTTGGGAGGAGTGTCAGAAAACTCAACTTAGCAAGCTAACCGCTAACGTTAGCGAGTTAGCTAACGTCAGCCAATACTATCTGGCTACTACTAGCTAGCTAGCTTCTTCATGCTGCATTGTTGATATCTAAAAGAAAATGAAAAATACAGTGTATAATCTGTATACAAATCTCAAAATAAAAAAGTATGTATTACCTTCTGTTCCCCCTCCTCTCTCAATTTTCAAACCGCTTTCGTCTCTCCCTTCCAGCCTAGTAGCAGTGGTACTCTGATCTACCGGAAAGGTGTGGACTACATCACCCGCCACTTCCTCTGGATCATTCAGTAGTCAGTTGGCTTGCGCACGAGCTTTCACAGCGTGAACTGTGATAAGAAGACGCCATTTCGGCTCAGTGGTTTAGTCTGTCCTAATCCCAAATATACAGCTACAACCTACGCCCTATTCACATATGGAGATTTATGACTATTTGAAATATCAAAGCATTTAGTACACAGTCTCACCTTGTCGTTTGATAGATTAAAGATGTTTCATTGCATTGCGTGCCATTTATTCCTCAAACTAAATCAGATCTCCCCGATACCATCGGGTAGAGGTTTGAGAAGGAGTACATTTGGTATTGGGCCTCTGACACATTGCTCTGACCTCACATGCATTGCCCAAATAATACCTAACATATTAATAGCGATTTATTTTCTATTACTAGCTATTGCTTTTATAATACATATCTATATATAAAAATATGTACATCTAATATAAATCAGATGCATTTCATTTACAGAGATAGGGATAGAATTTATACATTAGATATATAAAACAACATCATTGCAACAGTATTAATAAGCATTTTTAAATGAAAATCATAAATTTAGCATGCTTAACAAACAAACAAAAATATGATATTTATTTCCAGACCTAAATTTAAGAAAAAATGTCAGGTAGGGCTGCTGTATAAAGGATGAATAGCAGAAAAAATGTTTGAGCTTACTGGGACACAAAGTGTAATGTCACCACCAAGCGGCAGAGTTTGGCCGTGCTTCAAATGCTACTGAAAGTAGGACCACCGCAGAGGCTTTCTTACACATCTTCTAAAACCCATTGTAATCCAGAGGTCTAAGTTCTTAGTCCTTTGACAGTTTTTAAAGTCCTTCATAAGTCAAGCTGTTGAAGCACCAACAATGCTCAAATCATATGACATTCAGACATGGCATAATGGCCCAAGGCCAATCTTGAGTCAGTGTGAGTCCATACCTGGGCCCTGGTGCTCCCCATTCTTTGGCTCCCTGTCTGTGCATCATTTAGGGCATGAAGAGGGAAGCCGCAGGGAGTCTGTGGTCTGTTGCTACTGGAAGCCACTCATACAGTATCTGCATTTGATCCGGCTGCAAGCTACGAGAGGAGGGACTCATGCTGCTGGACTTGGTACCTCTGTAGTCCTTGGCTCATGGCTGTCCACAGCTTAAGTAGTATCACCTTGCGGTGGCAGGAATTTAAAACGAGTAGATGTTAGTATCACTGTATGTCAACTGCATACAGTGACTCTAAAAAGTATTCACACTCTTTGACCTTTTCAAATGTACCTGTGTTACAAAATGTTGTTGTGTTGTTCTACATTAATTCCAAGTATAAAGCAGAAAATAATTAATTGCATACGTATGCCGTGCCTGTGCAATGACAAACCTAAAGAACCAATTGTCTTTAGATGCCACGTAATCGGTTGAGTGGAATCAATATTTGTGTAAACAATGTGTTTCACATGACTTCAGGTTAGATATACCGTTCTCTTGGAAGGGCCCCAGTTGTTTAGTATAATTTCTAACAAAAATGACATTGATGTGACTTGGCACAACTGTGAATCGGTCTAGAACAGGCTGACATAAAATAATTGGTTATCGGAGTGAGAAGGGCACTTGCCGCCAAGGGGCTTAAGACAACTCTAATGGAGTTACAGTCCTCCATGTCTGAGCTGGGAGACACTGTGCAATAATGGAACAATAACCTTGGGGCTTCATAAAAGTCACCTTTTTGGGAGAGTGGCAAAAACAAAGCAAGTCAAATCTCTGCTAAAGTTTGCCAGAAGGCAACGTGGGAGACTGAGACCAAGTGGAGGAGTATTCTATAGTCTGATGAGACCGAAATACATTTCATTTATCCTCAACGCAAAGAGCAATGTTTTGCTCAAGTCTAACAATGCACATCATCCTGAGAACTTCCCTACTGTGCAGCATAGAGGTGGCAGGCAACGTCAAGCCATGGTGTATCAGGGCCTTCAAAGGCTGTGAAGATAGAGGACAACATAAATTCAGCAAAAAACAGTGAAATCCTTTAAAAATAACTGCTGAAGTCTATAAGTGACCTGGTAGTTGAGAGCAGATTCATTTTCCAGCAGGACAATGACACTAAACATATGACCACAGCCACACTGCAGTGGCTTAATGTCAAACAGATCAATGGCCTGGAGTAGCCCAGTCAAAGCATGGACTTCAATTCAATTGAGAGTACGTGAAACAAGTTGAAAATTACTGTTCACCAATGGTCGCCATCCAACTCGATTATGCATTTTCAAAGATAAAGGAAACATCTCCCAGATGTCTAATTCTGGTAAAGACTAGAATGGCTGGAATTGCTGATATTGGTGCCTCTACCACATAATGACTAAAGGGTGCAATGCATATGGAATAATTTGTATTTGTTTTGTCTATGTAATCCATTTAGAAAAGTGTGTACATATTATTTGTCACTTTCCTTTACTGTGCTGATCGTTAGCAAAAACTCCTAAATAAATCAGTTTTGATTTCAGGTTGTAACAAAATAAAAAGTGGAAAGGAGCAAGGGGTTGAAAACTTTTGGGAGCCGGAGTATGTATTTCCTATGGTTGCACCATTGTGCCAACAGATGATAATTGCTTAGTAATTGCATCGTAATGGAGTTGAGCATATTGTTTTTATATTATTACACACACTGGAAAGAAATTGCCCTTAGACTTGTAATAACAAAGGTTTTAATTAATCGTTCCTGTTGAATGTGAAATCGATTCTGGATAGACAGCTTGTAAATTTCTGTTTCTAATTTGTTTTATTGAGAAGCAATATATTCAGGCATTAAATCAAGTATAGAGATGATGGCTTTCTAACATACATGAAAACAATGAACAAACACAGTTCATATTAAAACCAAAATGGAAAGAAAAGGAAACATTATTAAACAACATACTCAAAGAAAACTGAAACTAATTTAAAAAAAATGAATACAGTGCACTCACTTCGGAGTAATGAGATTAATTTGATGAATAACACCTCTGCTTTTGTGTAATATCCCCAACAATGACATATTAAGTGAGAAAAATTAATTGTGTCTTCTATACTTTATAGGACGATTTTTCATTGTGTAATGTCATACTCTGAATATGTTATTGGTTATCCCTGTCATCGAGTAATCTCAGACTTTTGTGTGCCTTTCTAAATCATGTCCAATCAAATTTGTCAACAGTGAAGAGATGACTTTGAGATGCTGGCCTTCTTTGAAGTGTTCTTCTTTCCAGTGTCTGTGTTCATTTGCCCAACTTAATCTTTTCTCTTAACTGACCAGTCAGAGATCGGGCTTTTTCTTTGCAACCCTACCTAGAAGGCCAGCATCCCAGAGTCACCTCTTCACTGTGGTTTTTAATTCTAATAATAATTGCGTCTATCACACTGCTTTTGTCAAATCCTTCATTTGCATCATTTACAGCCTTGCAGATCCTTGGTATTATAGCTTGGAGCTGTGCTGTGGGTCATTGTCCTGATGTAGGAGGAAATTGTCCAAAACCAAGTGCCATCCAAGTGATATTGTATGGTGTTGTAAAATAGCCTTCTTTCGTCAAGATCCCTCTTATCCTGTACAACTATCCCACTTTACCACCATCAAAGCACCTACAAACCATCACATTGCCTCCACCATGCTTCACAGATGGAATCAAGCACTCCTTCAGCATCTTTTTATTTGGTCTGTATCTGATGAATGTTCTTCTTTGTGATCCTCAAATTTAGATGTCTGTCCATAAGCCGTTTTCCTCCGTCCAGTGTCGATGATCTTTTGCTCATCTTAGTCTTTTCATCTTACTGGCCAGTCTGAGACATAGCTTTTTCATTGCTGTTTGGAATGTGTTTGGAATATAAAAAAATATTAAGAGTTTGGAATATTAAGAAGAAACAAGCACTGGAGAGCTCAGCATTGGCAAACTGCACCAAGGAAGACCATTACAGTGGGTGACTGCAAAACAAAATAAAGAAGACTGTCCCATAGATCAGTTGCAATCTGCAGGAAAGGGCCTACAATGTGCCTAAAAGCTCCTACAAAGCTCTGAGCAAAGTAATTGTGGACAGATGAGATAAAGATGAAAATGTACCAGAGTGATGGCAAGGTGAAAGTTTGGAGAAAAATATAAATTATCAGTGAAAAAATATGTTTGGTTGCCACTGGAACTGGCTATCTTGTGTTAATGTACATAACTACTGACCGCAACAGACGCACAAATTCGAAAATATACAGAAACGTACTGTTTGCTCAGAAAATAATTATAAGCATAGCATTTTTTCATTCACGGTTGATTGAAGATGCCAATGTAGTATAATTCGTATTGTGATGTATGTTGACCGATATTAACGCCCGTTACTCTGCATTGTGCTGATTGATACGTGCGGTTGGCTCTGTACAACCGACATCCTTGCTTGGTGATGGCATGTCACTTTAAGAACATCTCTGGTTTTGATGATGCTCACTGTCGCCGCTAGCTGTCTAGCAATCATGGCGGAATCTAAAAGGTCTATACCTACCTCGGGTCCCTCTCCAGTTTCAGAAATGACCTCTCTCGCTAGAGCTTTGTCCCATTCAAGGTTAAGCCAACTTGATCAGCCTGATGTGTTCCAATCGCAGACCTCTGTTCACCGGAGCAATGTGGCCCAGCCGGGCCGACGAAGGAGGTTGTCGAGCAGCAACAGTATTGAAGCTCTAGATAAGAGCCCCTGTGCTGAAGCGCGGGTCTTGGTAATTAACACCGGAGGAACTATCGGGATGATGTACCATAATAACGGTAAATTGTTTTTTTCACGGCCACTAACGTGTTTTGGTTGTTTTGGTCTAAAACGTAAATTTAGCTTAGACAGTTAGGTCAGTTGGTTTTGAGTGAATTGGGCGGAGTTGGCATATCACGTTGAACGAACTAGGTTAATATAACTCCTTTAGTGACGCTGTATTACAGGGAGTTCTTATTCTATATGTCTGGGTTGCTCGTTTAGAAGTGTTCTGCACCTGTTGAAGTGATAACATTGGTTTTACAACCTGGTTGCCTCATTCCGATCGAATGGCGATGTAGGCTCAAAACAGAAATGACGTAATCAGCACGTGGAGAACCGTTCTGTTTACGCGCATGGTAAAGTCGATTTTTATTTGATTCATAACACGGCTTACTTTGATTTCCTACTGAATATTTACTGATACCTACTGGTTATGTATCTATGGAAGCTACTTCCCATCCTATCGGCTTATTAGAACTGCGGTGACGCTCCATGTTACAAGTACTTTGGCAGTTAGAAATCATGGCATGGGCCACGATCATGTTACTTTTTCCACATTTATGTTTCAACTCACTTAAAGCCTCCCCATTGAATTAAAGTGAGTCATAATCCCCATAAAACCTAAAAAAATTTAAAGCGGCTCTGCGTTACTCCACCATTCATTTATCTCATAGGTTTACTATTTATGTGTGGAACATGTACAACTAAACATGGAACACACAAACAGGCACACACGACTCTACTGCCCTTACATTCATCTAATGAGTAACTAACCGTAACGGTGGGACTCAAGTTCATAACACAATATTCATTAAGAGTACAAAACAACCAAAGGTTTGAATGATTTGTACTGGTTTTATAATCATTCAAATTCAACCACCTTTGATCAAATGACAATGCACTGTTCACCCCAACCGTTACTTACATTAATTCCAGAGGTTAAAAGCTGCTGAATCAAAAGCTTTCATCCACATGCCCTAATAAAGGTTGTTTAAAGAACAACCCAAATTATACCTTTTATTTTGCTGCTGTGATAAAGCATTTAAACTTTTATTATTACCTATGTATCCAAATCCAGTGTTTTTTTCTCCTGATGCCTATCTTTTACTTATTTTAAAATGTTGTCCAACCATCTGCATAACCTGGGGCATATATGCCAAGAAGAATGGACAAAGTTGTACCTTACCCCACACTTGGTCTGTACCTGGCTTTGACTGAGTCACAGGTGTGAAGTAACACTCTGTTGGAAAAGGTTACCATTGACGCAGGATTCCGAACTCTAACTTGGTGGAAAACAAAGAATCTTGTGCTCTACAATTTTGTAAATCTTAATTTGAGAGTTTGGTATTATGTAGTCTCACATCTGCCATCTCCCTATCTACCTCCCCTCTTGAAATCAGTTCTGTCACAGATGTAGATGTAACATGACTTAATACTTGTACATTTTCCTACATTTCTTTTGGGACATGACATATGGTTAATGGTGTCTTATGGTTATCACTTGTTGTTTTGTGAACTGGGCATTTTGCAGGAAAGTATCTGAACAATTAGTCTGCTGAGGTTTCAATATAATGTGTGTTTTGAGGCCAAAAATAACGAACACATATTGAAACTAAAATGACCCCATTTGTCGAATGAATTGCTAGACCTAGTAGTGAAATATGTCTTTTTAACTAAATGATTCTTAATATTACCATTATTTTGAGAGTATCTTTTTAAGACCATTCTCCTTTCCTCTTCACTATAAGGACCAGCCTTCAATAAACTCACACTCCAATGTTATGGCCCAAGCTGATGGCTAAAACGGATCTGATCAAAGGTTATAAATGGTTACACAAATATTACGTAGGCCCCAAAGTCCTGAGCTTTGTTTAAATATTTACAAATATTTTTCCACAAATCAGTATCTTAAAATAATTGATTTTGAGTTTTAGTGTTAAAATCCAGAAATCAATCAACTGTCAATACGCTGTTTATAATTCAGTAATATAGTAGTGTACAGATCAAAAACCAACAAAACTGTCCAGATATATGGACTGCCCTGCTGTAAATGCACTGTTTGTGCTATTCCTCATCTAGATGGCAGAGGGCAGAACTGACACATTCTCTTTTTCAAAATAAATCGAATTCAGGAACCTTTAGGCTGCTGTTGAGCTTACCCAATTTCACTCTGAGTGATTAGTTCTCTTACTACATATTCATATCCTAATTTGTCTCTCTGTGTCACAGTGCTGTCTCCAGAGCCCAATGCATTTGTGAAGACCCTGCGAAAGCTCCCCATCCTCCATGATGAGCAGTATGCTCTGCAGACCTGTATGTACGACTACTACAGTGGGAGTGGCCCGCAGGAGAACACCTTGGTCCTGCCGTACGTGGCCACGCCCTTCACCCCTTTCCTCCTCCCCCAACTATTCCACCACTCTTCGACAGCATTTTATTTCTGTTCATCCTTCTTTTTACTTTCTATTCTGTTATTGGTCAATAGGCAAGTTACATAATTGAATTAGCTGTACAGTCATCATACAGTGTACAATCATTACCACCACGAAGACTGCTGTTTGACCTCTGTTAAGACTCCTATTTGTCACGGCCTTGTAGTGTGGCTGCGCCATTAACCGGGGGTCTATCAGAGGGCAATGCAAATTGGCACAGCACTGCTTAGGGTTGGTGGGGTGAATGTGGGACAGGGCATTGGTAAGATTATAATGTACACTGTTGGCTGGAGATTTTTATCTTCTTGTGAATTCTTCCTGGTTGGGCAAACAGAACAACTTGTAACAGAGAAATGCTTAATCTGCTGTCCCAAACCTGCTGGGTGCTATGTCAATGAAACAGGGCCATAACTAAAAATGAAACTAAATTGAAATTGGTGAGGGCTTAAAACATTTAATTGAAATAAAACTACTATTAACCGAGATGTAACATCTTATTTTACTAAATAGATTAGAATTACCTCTTAATATTCGGCTTCCTTCTTTATAACCTTGCCAGTTGGTACTCAAGTCGTTATGCTTTTTGTGACCTGAAAAGCTTTTCAAAGGTTTCTTAAAGAACTTCACATTCTGTTGAACATCATTTCGTGTCAGGATAAAGGTTGAGATCTTCCCCCTTAAATCAGGTCACTGAGACATTGGCACACCTCCGGGCTTATTTCTATTCTCCCAGTGCCGGGGAACATGTCACTAACACTGTCTGTGTTGTTTTGGCAGGATGCCGACACACCACGCTGATGAACTGTCAAAAGGGTCCTGTAGTACTGGTAGCATTCTCTGTGCCTGCGTTTTGAGTGTGGTTTGATTCCGCTCAGTCCCGCCTGCTGTCAAAACATGCCTGGCAGGAACAGTTTGCTTCCCTCGTGTGTTTCTGTGGATCTGTCAGGGAGTCGCACGGCTGCGTCTCTGTTGTGCCTGACATTCTACCCTAATTCCTTCTCAGCAGATATCTTGCATGGCTTTCGCTGGAGAGCACCGTCAAGTTCTTGTAATGTCGCAGCAGCGACCCCAGGGTTATTGCTGCGCTCAGTGGGGCCACAGACCTGGGAGGGGTTGCTGGTGTCATGCTAGCAGAGAGCGAGGCAAATCTGTCTGTGGCATGTTTGACGCCTGTAGTGTGTGCGTGCGTGCGTGCATGTGTGTGCGTGCGTGTGTGTGTACAGGAGCAGCCTGAATGAGGTCCTAGTTGGTTGGATCCAAGGGGTGCCTGTTATCGCCCCTCCAGATGGGGGCTAAGCTCCGGACAAGGCGCCCTGGGTGCCTCTCCCTGTGGAGTCGGGGCAGTGAGGGCGCCCCTGCATACATGCTAATCTCCATACAGACACACCGGCAGGGCTCAGCCCCCCCACCTCACAGCGGCTCTGGGCCACTGCTAGAGAGACTGGAGTGGTAGGTTGGAGCTGAGTTACGGGGGGACAGATCACAAGCCGACTCTCAAAGCTGGTATAAACCTGACTGTCTGTGTGCACAGAGGTTGGTTTATGGTAGTGTTGGATTTGAGGACAGCCATATGTCATCTCTCTCCTGCCCTCCACGCTTTCATCGCTCCAACAGTCTCCCAGGGGATTTAGAAAACATCATCTTGCCTTCACAGTCGCAGTTATCAGACTCATGTTAATTCATTAGTTCATACTATCTTCCTCTTTTCTCTGTGCAAAATGTAAGTTTAATTAAAATGCACACCGTCATTTTGTTCCATTTAGTGTTAAGACTATCTAGCTGAATTCAAACATTGCTAATAATTATCACTAATGCCTGAATTGTTTTGGTTACTCAGTGAGTAGGTGCCACGGACTAACATTGCTTGTGTGGATTACAGTATTGGTTTATTGATTTGATAAGATCTGCGAGTAAAAAGCAGCAGTCTCCTTCCACTGGTGCGTTTTTCCTCAGCGCCGGTGCGTTCCTCCTCCTCAGCAGTCCAGGCTATGGGGCAGAGTCCTGCTCTGGGCGCGTTAACTCCTCTCTTCTGGCCACACGGATGGTTTCCAGCGGCATTGTCACATTAAGATTTAAAAACACATGTTTAAGATTGCGTCTGGAGCTTGGGCTAATTAGAGTGGTGTCTTTAGACCTCTGATTCAGGCTTCGGGGTGTGCGTGCTATTCCCCCTGCTGTTCTATTCAGCCTCCAACTCCCCCCCCGTGTTCAGTCCCGTGTCCTTAAAAAGGGAGATTTACAGGGAAATCGTCTCCCAGCTGCTTAGCAGTGGCACACTGTCGTGTTAGAGTGTTAGCAGGGGAACACATGATGACAACACTACCTCCGCTTAGAGGGCATATTAATATTCATGGAGGCCAAGAGGAGCTGCCCCTGTCTAATTAGAACACGGGGTCTCTCTAAGACAGAAACCCACCCCCTGTTTTATAGTGACATGCTGCCCCCCCCCCGCAGACCCTCAAACCCTCCTCAGATGACTAACTGTCCATGCAGACCAAACCGTTATCCATTCCAGGGCGTCTCTCATTCCCTTCTAAAAGGAGGTAATCCATGCCCCCTCCCTCATCACATGTGCATAATAACTCTCACCCTGTGCTTTGGAACTGGTTTGGGCACCCTGCTGCTCAAACAGAAGGCCTGACCAAATAGAATTTGTTTTGCTTCATAAAGTAGGCTAGGCTTGTTTAGCGTTTCCTTTCTTTATTCCAAGCCTTTTGCTCCCTCATGTAAACAGAACCGGTCCCAAATCTTAAAGTAAACAAAAATAGAAAACAAAGGCGGGTCTCTACACCCCTAAAGTAATTTCCTTTTTTTATTGTATGCACTTGCTTTGTTTGCTTAACCTTGACTGGGTATCTGTCAATGTAAACAGCCTGGCCTGTCTTTGATGCACTGATTTTTGTCTGGGTGTGTTTCCTGTAGCTTTATTATTGGATGATTGTATCTCATTGTGAACTTGTCTTTTTCCAGGCTGTCTAAGCAGAATAAGAGGATTGTGTACACAGTTTTAGAGTACACCCCATTGCTGGACTCCTGCAATATGACCACAGATGACTGGGCTACAATTGGCAAAGATATTGAGGTACTTGGTTAACATTAACCATAACCCCGACTTGGACTGTGTAGATAATCACATGCCATATCACAACAATCTCAAATCATTTTCTGAAGAAAAAGTTGTATCTAGATTTACTGTGTCTGGTGCTGTACTGGCACTATGGAATGAACACATTTCTCACCATGTATACCCTGTGCATTTTGACTCTTCAACCGAGGGGTTTAAGTGTCACAACAAAGGGATTCAAGTGTGATCTCTTTCTGCTTTGGCTGTTCCAGAAACATTATGAGAAGTATGATGGTTTCGTCATCCTCCACGGCACAGACACCATGGCCTACACGGCGTCCGCTCTGTCCTTCATGTGTGAGCACCTGGGCAAGCCGGTCATCCTCACCGGCTCTCAGGTACATCGGCCACACTGAACCGCTTCATGAAGAGGAGCTCACAGCAGGCTAACGTGTTGGTCTCTTTGTAGGTGCCGATCTATGAGATGAGGAACGATGGAAGAGACAACCTGTTGGGGGCGCTGCTGATCGCAGGACAGTTTGTTATTCCTGAGGTGAATAGGGGAGTTAGTTCACAAATGGTTGTGCGTCACAATTTCCTGCTATCACCTGTACGTGCTTTAGAATGTGCATTTAAGATGAATCAGATAGTGCTGATTCAATGAATTCCCTTATTCCCAGTTGTTGTTTTTTTAGATTGGACAAATCTGAACCTCCAACTTCATGTGCACATATAGCTAGAACTTGACTTGAATTCCCTTTGCAAACTCTACACAATGTACACAATACTGACACAGTCAACATAACACAAGTGGATACTCTAGAGAATTCTCTATGTCTTTTGTAATGTACTCTTTTACATATTCTTTACGTGTCTCTAGCTTTTTAGGTTGTTGTGGCTCTACAATATAAATGTCTACATGATTAATATCCTCCGAGCTAGTAGAGTATGTTCTACCTGAATGATGTGGTGAGGAAAGTTGGCAAACAAAAGCCCTCTCTAAACCACTTGTCTAACAAGAATGATCAGTAAAGCATGAGTGTGAGAGTGTTGCAATACATTCACTTAACAGCAATCGCTTGAAACTGCCAGATATGACTTCTGAGTTTGTCAATGGCATTTGTCTTTGAGTCACAACACATTGGGGCCTTTATCTGATTTTATTTCTACACAATGCGCTGCATTCAAAATAGATGGAAATAATGAAAACTTAAATGATTTGCCTCATAATATAAAATAATATTTTTAAATATAAATATGAGACATTTGGTGGTAATTGGTTTGCAATAGTTTTTTATCAATGGCTTTTTCATAATTAAATTGCTAATCATCACTCCAAACGCAAGTACAAACTGATTGATATGAACTATTGCGAAATTTCCAAAGGCTTCTCTTACCTCTATGGAGCCAGTAGTTCAGTCATCCACAGAGACCAAAACCAGACACCGTTGCCATGGAGAAATTGAAATCCGATCTCGGGTGACAAATGGTCAAAGATGGATATTGTTTTGCATTATATCAAGTAAAAACTCTTGAGTCATTAGAATAACAGTTAATTATTTCATGTTTAATCGTATATACATCGTGTATATGGTACACGTGTCATGACAGACACGGATCTGAAGTGCAGAGGCCGGTACAGAGTAAATGTCATGAAAGTTGTTCTGCTTTACATCGCCAAGGTTCAAACCTACATTCCTTCCCAACTGTACAGATGACACCAGCAGTCCTTGCTGAATTCACATACAAGGAATAGTTGCCTTCATGATGCAACCTAAGAAACACTTTACAGGCACAAATGCTGGAGACATAAGTAGTCATAGAATGTCGGTTGCCCAGACAACTTGATGAACGCTCACGCACCTTTAACTGGGGTATGTTACTATAGGTGGGTTTGCTAGCTCCGCTCTCCCAATAAGGAATAAACTCCTGTTCACCTGTACAATACAAGAAACAGGAGCCTCCTACAGCTATAAAGACATTCCCCCAAAAGGGAGACTTCCTCTAGTGGTTCCTGTTAGGCCCAAGGCAGTTTTCACACACAGATGGAGACTAGGAGCCTTGTTCAGCCAACATTCCAATCATTACAGTGTGCCTGGATACAGAGAAAAAAACATTGACCCTGGAAGACATTGCTCTTTTAACGTTGCACATCATTTGGTAAACCAAATAACGTGCAATTCTGAAGGACTAATCAAAGTGCTTAAATAAATATTCATTAGAAATGTACACTGTTTTCCCCACTGTTAAATCAATCGAAAAGATAGTCCCTCTCTGTTTCACATTATTATCAAGGCTTTTGAAGTGAACATACAAAAAATTCAAGTGTAATGTTTTAGTAATTTTCTGTGTCTGTAGGTGTGTCTGTATTTCCATCACAAGTTGTACCGGGGAAATCGGGTGACCAAGGTGGATGCTGGGAGTTTCAATGCTTTCAACTCTCCTAACCTGGCTCCTCTGGCTAATGCTGAAGTGGATATTAAAAGTAATTAAGGGGTGTAATGCTGGATCTGTCCTGTTAAATGCTCAGATGTGCACTATATCAAGTCATCGTTTAACCTGAAAATGGATGGATGGCTGTTTTTACTGAACTCTCACACCTTCTGCAGTTAACTGGGACACGGTGTGGAGAGCAAACACGACCGCGCGGTTCCGAGTGAGCACTCAGATGAACCGTAACGTGGGACTGCTGCGGCTCTTCCCAGGTATCACTGCAGAGACGGTAAGAGTCTTCCACGGGTCAGCATGGGTAAGGAGACCGATAGTGGTCTGCCCATTCAATCACAACATGAAATCACTGTCCTCCTATGTCTATAATGTCATTTAAATACAAAAGAGGAAGAAATACTAGTAGAAATACCCCTTCAGCACCTAGCCATTAATAATGTGAACGCCTTCGTTGTATCTCCGTTATGGGGAGTCCTCTCATGCAGACGAGGCCCTACTGTGTTTTCTGATGAGCCGACATGGTGGGGCGTTCCAAGGGGTCTGCAGACAGCCGGAGGTGCTCTGGGGTTCCCAGCAGCGCTTAGCCTAGTGAAAAATGAGACAGGGTTATGGAGCATGTCCAATTACCCACTAAAGACGAGGGCCTTGGCACAGACACTTAAAGACTTAGACACGCCTCCCCTAGTTACGGGCTGAGGGGATGAGGGCTTTACTGTGTCAATCTGGACCCACAGCCGATGCTGGCCATGATGCTTTATGTTTTTGTCACCCGTGATACTTTATCTGTTTTTATCACCTGCATGTTTGATTATGCGTCAGTCTGTCCTCTGCCTTTGATGGTGTCTGCCATCATGCCGGCTATTTAGGAATCCGTATCGCACACATTTTTGTCCAGCTAGCAGCTGGATTTGCTATAATTTCCCCCGGCCGTAACTTTCATCCAAGGCCTAGGTATTGAACACCTTGAAGTTAATGGTTCCCCCCTGGCCGTTTAAGCCGCCCCCTCTCCAGATGCCAGGGCTGGTGTGGTAAAGACCTGAGACTGAGCGACAGGCTGGACGGCATGGGGACCAGGTGGGTGGGGGGTGAACTGAGATGGTCTCTCACCCCCCTGTGTTTGTGTGTGCGCGTGTGCAGGTGAAGTCCTTCCTGCAGCCGCCCATGGAGGGCATCGTTCTGGAGACGTACGGTAGCGGTAACGCCCCTGACAACCGCGCCGACCTGCTGGAGGAGTTCCGGAAGGCCACAGAGAGGGGGGTGGTCATGGCCAACTGCACCCAGTGTCTCAGGGGTTCTGTCACCACGTCCTACGCCACTGGAAAGGTAGGCCAAAACTGCCTGTGTGTTGAGTGGCAGTAGGACAGGGAAAGGATGAAGGTCTGGTCATCGGTAACGTGTCGTTCTGATGCCCTTAGGCCCTGAGCGACGCAGGGCTGGTTGCAGGCTGTGACATGACCCCTGAGGCTGCCCTGTGTAAGCTGTCCTATGTGCTGGCCAGGAAGGAGCTCAGCATAGAGGCCAAAAGGAAGGTAGGAGGCTCTAATACTCCCTCCACAGTGTGGGCTCCTGGGAGAAGATTATTTAGAGCAAGTGCCAACCTAAGCTACCCTGGTGTTTGACTTAAAGTGGTGTTGGACTTTTATAGTGAGCTCCAAATGTATTTGGACAGTGTCACTTTATTTTGACACTGTTCACGTGCTTTGGATTTGAAACGATATGCTGACTATGGGGTTGAAGTGCAGACTGTCAGCTTGGGCTTTATCCATATCTGTATGTTTTTGGCTACCAAAAGTATTGGAACAATTGGCTTTAACGCTGTTTCTTATTATGCAAGTGTTTTTGTTTGCATTGATAATACACGTGTAAGCGAGCAGTCAATGTCGTGTATTGATTCTACACTCTTCATTTGATTCTTCTGGTATCTGAAAACATGTGGACCCAAAACGTTTCAAATGCAAATTAAGCTGGCTATCATAAAGCAGATATATTTTAATAAATTGATCAGAGATCTAGGCGAAACATTTGCTCCGCAAAAGTAAACTGCTGGGCAAGAAAAATGCACTGGTTAGCTCAGCAATTACAAAAGACCTGGAAAATCGTTGAAGACCGCTGTTCCAGATAACCAAAGAATGCTTGCGACTGTAACGTAAAAACCCTTTTAAACTGTCAGACAGATCAGGAACACTTCAGGGACGTAGGCACAGAAATGAAAGACCATCAAGAAGAATTTCTGAGGATTCCACCATAACATATAAGCCGCTACTAATCCTCAAGAATACAATGGCCAGGGTACTGTTTGCTAGAAACGACCTAAACCAGCCTGTAGACTTACTGATTAATAAGATGAAAATGACTTAAGGGTTATTCAGATAAGCATGACAAAACTCTTTAAGCTGACAATCTGCACTTTCACATCATTGCCATCATATCATTTGATTCCAAATGGCTGGCATACAGAGCAAACAAGAAAGAGTTGATTCACGTGCAGATAAAGAAATAGTCACATGCCATGTTCACCTGTGTCTAAGTTGACTCTGTACGTGGACAGTATTGGTCTGTGTGTTGACTGTGTATATTTGTCCTGTGGGTTATCTTTTTTTTTACCTGACTAGATGCTGAGTCAGAACCTGCGGGGGGAGATGATTGCTGACCTCCAGGGGGCCAAGCTCACTCTGAGCGACAGTCGATTTATCCAGGTCATCGCCAAGTCCCTGAGCATCAGCTGCAAGGAGGTGAGGCCTCGCTCCCACACACTCACTCACACACACACACACACACACACAGACTTGAGACTTCTGCGATTCTTTTCAATAGTCTCTGGCTTAACTGGCAGAACTGAGTTCCCACTGAAACAAAATATTTAATATTCCATCAAATGAATTTTTTTGTAATGCTTTGTACATACACTGCTCAAAAAAAGGGCACACGTTATCATCACACCAAGTCAGTCTAACTTCAGGGATATCAATCTGTCCGGTTAGGAAGCGTAAGCGATTGTGAATCAATGTCATCTCTTTTGAAAGTAACAACGGGTGCTCTGGAGAGGCAACACAACCACCAAAAAGGGAATGGTTTTGCAGGTGGTAGCCACAGACAATTGCTCTCTCCTTATCCTTCCTGACTGATTCATCTCTAGTTTTGCATTTTGCTAGTGTCCTTGTTACTACTGGTAGCATGAGGCGGTACCTGCAGCCCATTCCGGTTGCACAGGCAGTCCAGCTGTCGCAGTTCCTGATTGTTGTCAGTTCCTGGATGACTAAGGCATTGATGCCATTGACTGGCCCTCACGTTTCCCAGATCTGAATCCAATTGGCACGTTATGTATCGGTGCATCCGCCGCCGCCAATTTGTGCCACACACTGTCCAGTAGATCACTGATGCCCTGATCCAGGTCAGGGAGGAGATCCCCCAGGACACCATCCACCGTCTCATCAGGAGCCCAGATGTTGTCGGGAGGGCATACAGGCACGTGGGGCCATGCACACTACTGTCAGTTTCATCATAGCACTTAATGTTTTTTGCAACTGCACTTGAAGAAACGTTCTAAGGTTTGAAAATGTTACTTTATATTTTAAGGATTTACTGGCCTTTCTGTCTTTACGTAATGATAGACTGTCATTTCTGGATTTCTGGATGCTCATTGGAGCCGTTCTTGACCTAATATGGAGTACAACAGTAAAGACATAATAATTGTCTTTTTTATAACAACCCTACCTAGGCTCAGTTCAATTGATTGGCTCAAACATATTTAGAAAAAATTCCACAAAAATAACTTTTAACAAGGCACACCTGTTAATTGAAATGCATTCCCGGTGACTACCTCATGAAGCTGGTTGAGAGAATACATAGGGTGTGCAAAGCTGTCATCAAGACAAAGGGTGGCTTCTTTGAAGAATCTACCATATGAAATATATTTTGATCTGTTGTACACTTTCTTTGGTTGCTACATGATTCTATATGTGATATTTGATAGGTCTGATGTCTGGTATTATTTTGCAGTATGGAAATTAGTGAAACTAAAGAAATACCCTTAACTTAATTGCATTTCTGCTGATACTATACAATATATGATATTCTCCTGATGTTTCCAGGAACTAGAAGCCGTCAGGGATGCTCTGACCCCCACCTTAGCTTGTGCTGCTGCTAAGATTGGAGACGTGGAGGCCTTGGATGCCATAAAGGAGATGGTGAGGAACAGTGATGGGATTTAACCTTGTCTGTTAGTAACAACAATTACTGACCTCACTTTTAAGAGGATGTTAAATGCCAGTTCAGTCTTTTTCTCTCCCTTTAAAGTCTGTTGAACTAGCTTGTTGGTGAGAAGGGAGCCATTCCGATGCTCTTTTATCAGACCCCTTCGACAGGCCTATTAAAGAATAACATTTGTGTGATTGTAGTCTGTTAAGTGCCATTGCATTTATTTAAGTAAAGGTCGAAGTATGTTGAGAGCATTTCAGAAGCTTCTCTGGAATGCATTAGATGAACATTTCTCAGAGAAACTGAATCTTGTCTGTTCCATTTGGATCGACATTTTATGACACAAGCAAATGATGTGCTTAGCAGGAATGTGTTTCCAATGCGTATTTTATTTCCAGCATTGGGGTGTTTTTCCCATACTTCCGAAAGTAGCTGGATAACACGGTTCTATGAGATAAAAAAACATTTAGGTTGAACAAACTAACGTGGATAGCCTATATATTATGCTAACACTTAAGTGAATCACGATGACCACATTAAAGACATTCGGCATACTGCGTCTTATCTAGCGTAAACCATTGAAGAAAGTAAACGAAAAATATAAAGCAGTGTTTAGGGAGCTGAAATAATATTTAAACATTAAGTTTAATATTATGTATATCACTGGATAAGAGCATCAGTGTAATGACTCCAATAAAAACATAAACAAAAGGTAATTATCATAAGAGAACACAGTAGGTGTATATCGAATATATGACTGTGGTCCGACTTTGGCTAGGCCATTATAAAGCAATGTTTTAAACAGTTTGTTACAGTATGTTTTGCACATTATTTGGTTCGCATGAAGCGTAGCCTGTGTCTGCAGAGTCAAGCTATAATCAAGTAGTAACGCTGATCAAAGCTGCAATCCAGACATGTTTTTAATGTTCTGCCCTCCCTGACGCTTATTTTTCAAGAACCACCGGGCCCAATGTTTGACTGATATAAATGGCTAAATGGGCCATGGGTTACTAGGAGTTAGTTCTGAGGGTTGCTGGAACTCTATTCGGTGGTTCCATGCAAGGTATAAAACAGCCTGAACTCCCACAGTCACTCCATACAGTTGGCTGAACCGGTCAGTGCAGTGAATACCAAAGATACCTGCAGAGGTTAATGAGATAGCTGACAGGAAACTCCAGTCTTACTGTGGTAGATGACTTGGACTGATGTGGATTTGACCTCCATTTCACCAAACTTTGGGAAGAGGTGATTGCCTGGCATTTTTGTGAAAACATTTTATAGGGGGTTATATTTCAGTATGAACAGGGGAATGGTTTGGCTGCTCTTTAAATGAAATTATCTGTTGGCGTGGAAAGTGGCCGTTTAGAAAAGTGTGTACCACAGCAGCGTGTTTGAGACGCATATACACTATTTTGTTATGCACGGTCTGTGGTGTTATTCTGTTCTCCTCAGGGCAGTAACCTCAGCCTGGGGGACTATGATGGACGCACCCCTCTTCATATTGCCGCATGTGAGGGCCACCTCAAAGTGGTCCAGTATCTACTGGGCCAGGGCGCAACTGTCTACGCTAAAGATCGCTATGGGGACACGCCCCTGCGAAACGCTGTGCGCTTCAGGTAGGATTGACTGAACAGGGCGTCCAGGACGTGAGTTTGAGGTGACGGGTATAAAGTGTGGCCTCTGCAGCAGATACCTCCCCATCTCTTTACACCCCAGACTCCAGAAGCCCAATTTAACTGGCAGCCTTGACTAGCCTAGGGACAGGGGTGTGCATGACAAAGTAATGAATTAAGTGGGGCATTTGAAATCCCCCATTGGCTGTTAACAGTTGGCATTCATTTCCATAGCTGTCTTTAAGAAACGGTGTACAAACAGCAGACATAAGAGAGCGCAGCTCATTACATTGACTGAGACAGGAAGTCTTGGCCTGCTAAATGACTCATGTCCGGGAGGGGAAGAGCGCTAACGGGCTCTCAGATGGGGTTTGAAGCTAAAGATGTAAAGGAGTTTATAGGCCATCACAATAATTAGCTGCTAATTGGGTTAATTGTTATCTGGCAACAATAGTGGAAGTATTTTTTTACACTTTTTTTAATCATGTTTTTTTAATGCTTCTTTGACTTAACTCAGTGCTCATAGTGTAGCTGGGGGGAGGGTGAGATGCAGTCTTTAGTATCATGCTGTGGGTGCCTCAAGGAGAAAAGCGTGCGTGCGTGAGCACTGAGAGGTGACTGTAATGCTGTTGGCAGGGCAGGCACAGACTTGCTCGTGATGTCTAAGGACTGAAGGGCAGAGTGGGATTCTCACCTTGGTATCATAATTAACCTCTAACACAAGTGTGCTTGTGAAAATGGAATGTCCGTTCTGGCTGAAGCACTGTCAGAATCACTTGTTACAAGTCGCGGTCATGATGCAATACATTTCATTTTTTATGAAATACTTGAAAAAGATTCTTACCATCATGTAATTTGTTCATTCTTTGAACAAATTATTCCTCCTTATACATTTTATTCAACCAGTTTGCTCCTATTGCTCCTTCCTGATGACCTTGTAAGGCGTGAAACTGAGTACAGGTAAGAGGGTTGTCTTGAACCCGTCTTACCTGCCTATCCTCAGTTTCATCGAGGACAGAAACTTGGTCTCTAACAAAAGAACTGGAAATACATTAGAGTTGGATTGCCATGGTTTCTATGGCCACAATGTATCTGAAAATGTGACTTCACGACCATATCTAAAAATGTTGTGTCACCTCTTAAAAATCATTTTAAATCCTTTCAAAATCCCAAAATCTGGTCATTGGCTTTGAAGAAATGTTCTACTGTGGCGTCTAGGCCGCTGTCTTTTTCCATGTACTGCTGCAGCGTGGGTTCGAATGCACCCCGGTGCTTTTCAAGCCGTAAAACATGTAACCTCTTGTTTTCTAATCGACCTCTGTCAAATAATAAAAATGCATTAATTACAAAAAAAAATGTATGTACTCGTATGAGGTAAGTGAATCAACATAGATCTGTGCCTTTTGCCCAAACTCTTGTTTCAGGGCATCCTCGCAGCTGCTGAGGCTTTATGCTTCGATTCCATGCTTGAGTGGGTAACCGTGTGGGTGCGTGGAACTTGTCCCTACTTGTTTAGCAACCAGTCACAGTGCAGCAACCTGCCACAAACAGACACTGAAAACTTTCTAGAAATGACATGTCATTGCGGTTTTTATGGAGCGCATTTCAAACCGTGACAGACCAGGAGTGTTCCGCATAATGATTTAAACAGTAAAGCTGACCTTTGAGTCACCCTTTGTAATGGTGATTTGGCTTTGTGTATGTCATATTTTCTAGGACCGTTGTACTGTGTATACCAACTGTATAAGAAAAGTGTCTCGTGTCTGTCTGCCCATTCAGACACAAGGAGGTGGTGAAGCTGCTGAGAAAGACCGGAGCCCATTTCTCCAGAGAAGAGTTGGAAGATGCTGGCTCAGAGTTGTGCAGGTGAGACACAGCATTTTCTCACAGGCCTTGTCCAATGACCCATCCTACATAGTTTGTGCAGGTACGACCTGTTGTCCCAGTTGTCTCTGGTGAACATTTGGAATGCTCCCAGACAGCATAGCTTTGGACCTCTGCAGTATTCAAACATTGTCACATCCACCACCACGCCATGAACTGACACGTCTGATATCTTCAAAGTTAGAAAAGACAGATGTTCTCCGTTTCTGGAAGCAAGGCCCTTGTCCTCGTAAAGAAATGTGCATGGCCCTATTTCTAATCGAGTTGTCTCGGCCTGGTCCAATAAAACCTGAAGTCGTCACTGTAGATATCTGCTTGTTCTGTCCCTCTCCATGAAACCACTTGAATATGTACCATTCCTGTAAAGTCTCTGGTGATGTTTGATGTGTTCTAGCCTGGCTGCCAGCGCGGATATTGAGGGCTTAGAAATGTGGCACCTGGCTGGGGGAGACCTGCACACGCCAGGCTATGATGGGCAGATGCCTGTGGAGGTGGTGAGTGTTTGGAACCAGAAACCTCTGTCACACGTCCAAACCTGGATATTAAAGGACGTGTATGGTAAAGGTAAGTCAGACTAGCAGTGTAAGACCAATCCTTTTCCTCTCTCTTTTAGGCTCAGGCGGTGGGGAACAAAGTTGTGATTGAGTTCTTACACCAGGTCAGCCACTACCACACTCAGGTAGGGATCTGCCATTGTATTTTAATGTGTATGTTTTCAGCCATTTCACTGCTTTATTAGACAGCAAAGTGAGGAAAGATGGAGAACATTTTTACTGAAATACTGGCAGGCCATATTCAAACCCCTGCTGCAGGAGTGCATGTGCCTTGAAAGCAGAGGCTTTGACCACTGGATCACCCTAGGTCAAGAGTCAGACTTCCAAGTAGCTTTACTTCTCCTCAATGCTCCGCCGATCATCTCTGCTTTCAATTCAGTGGACATCTGTTTAAAACTTGAAGCATGCTATCTTAGCTCAGTGAAATCAAAGGGATTTAATGATATGTCATTGTACCTGTCTATGTCTATTGATCTGTCTTCCAGTCCTAAACTAGTTCAACACACAGGATGGTCCACTGTTTTCCTTCTTGAACTTGTAATAATTTCGCATCTATTTAAAAACCTTCTAGTCACTTCTTATGCCTTGTGCTTTCCCCCCACATCAGTCAGATGAAAGTAATGAGGTAACTAATCTTTGGTCATTTTTACTTTTCAAAATGAGAATGGGTGAAATTTCATTTCCTCTAACATAACTGACTGAACAGTATATAACAAAACAATTGCTACAATATAAGCTTGTGAATGGTCTAATGGCATGAAGCTTCTAATAGGAAGCCTTTATGTTAGACTGGACATATAGTCTAGATTTCTAGTAAAACAATTTTGGTTAGAGAACAGGGATGAAGTTACTTCAAATTGATTGTGTACTGCAATTGTATTTCACTTCCAGACGCTATGTGATGAAAATGATGAGGTAAATGTAATGATTGTGTTTTTTAATCATGTTGATTGTGAGCTAATGCTAACATGTCTAGTATGGCTCCTGCTAGCATTTTGGGAATGCTTCTGGACTTTTTTTTACATTTTTCTGTGTCCACAAAGTTGTTGCCTGGTCCTGTTTTTAGAGTATCAATGGATACAGATTCATATTTGCATATGGATTTCAGCTATTGGATAGGACTAAATACACTGAAATATCATTTTAAAGGACGGAAACCTGTTTCGGAATGAGAAGGTCAAATCTACTCAATATATTGCTATGTATTTAATCCTATCTGACCGCTAAAATAGGGATAGATATGTTTTAAAATACTGGGCCTAGGTACGCATGGTGCCTGCAGAAGTCTCCTGTGAGGTGTATTATAAGGAGTTATGGGAGTGATTACACAGACAGCATTTCTGTACTGTTCTACACTGCTTGACATTCAGCTTTTAATTGTGTGCCCGTGTGTTTCAGAATGGAGAGTACGTTGACTTCACAGCTTGTCCAAAAGGATCTGGAAGATGAAGATCCTTTATCACTTCTGTCTTACCTGAGAAACCATCCCCCGTTCCTTCCTTTTCCATTTGAACACCTTACAATGGAAATTTTTGCACAAGCTTACCTATTAAACCGATTTTGTATAGAGATCCGTCCAACCATTACAATTTCTATATTTTTGTCCGTCCCAGGTACAGTTGGAGAACTGTAGTTGTAAATTCCCTTGTTGCACAACATTTACTGTGAAGTAATAAAGATCAACTGATATTAGAATATCCAGCACGTTGTCCATGTGCCGGTGTGTAGTTTGTTTGTGCCACATTATACAGTGTTATTATGTATATCAAAGCAGTTCAGTGTTGTAATCGAATGAACTATTAACAGTGATAAGTAAAAGCACAGGATTGGATGATGTACCTTAAACTAAGCACTGGTTAGAATGATGGACATGTTGTACTCTGGTCATAGCTTGATACCACATTGTATTTATTCTAAGCTGAATTTTCTTTGATTTAATGTTTTTCTTCCCACTTATTTGTCATGCAAGTGGCCTGTATTGTACTTCTGAAAGTAAAGTACAGAACTTGTGTGTTTCCTGTTTGGAAAACAGGACAATCCGTCCCTCAATCCTGCAACCACACTGCTCTCCTTGAATCCTCTGAGGTGGTTGAAAAGATAATTTCATGTATGCTTTTAACTAAAGCAACTTCTATAAACAGTTATAATCCGTTACTAGGTCCCATCAATTTGAAAGTCCAAACACAGGGTTTTCCATAGCTGACGTTTTGCACTACATCTTGGTCTCCTGTGTTCCAGACTGACCAGGCTGAGAGACTGCTGTCATATAGATGGAAATCACTACAGCCTAACTGTTATTACTCATATGTTACTCTGCTCAATTCCCTGTGTTCGTGGTAAATTAAGTGTTTTAGTTCATGAATGTCAGTCTAGGTCATGGTTTTGTTGTGCCTACTTCGATGGTGTAACAAGTAAAGCTACAGAAGAATCTTTGAATGTGTACATGTAGGATCTATCTGAAGCACAGAGGTTTTTGGACATGGATGTTGTTACTGGTTGTTCACTCTCTCATTTACAAGCTCAGGACTGAAGGTTGCATCCTTCAAAAGAATCACAGGATAATCATGTCATGCTGTTGCCAGGTTTAATGATCCAATATATTCAAGTATGTTTATGTTTTTAAAATGTTTGACAAAGAAGGAATTGAATGTTAGTTATTTTTCTGTTTAGTTTTAGTCTCCTGTGATTTCTGCTTTATCGATGAGATGCTGAAGTTGGGAAGAGAGATGGTGAATAAATTGTGTAAGCACATGTCTTTAATAAAATACTATTCTTGCCAACATTGAAGTATGATTTTGATGTGTGTTTCTATTATCATAGGGGCTTTTAGGCTCACACTGCATTCTGAAATCAAGGCAGAATTGTCTACATGTCTGCATCTACAGAAAGTAATTTTCACTATTCATATACAGTCTAACCAAGGACTGTTGTCTTGAGCTTATTTGCCTTTGATGATAATTTCCTTATGAGGTTGAGTTTTTTCGAGGTCATTTTCATTAGTTTTCTGAAATGCCTCCTTGCATTCTCTCAAAACATCCCTGTGAAAACTGCGTGCAAATTTCTAATATAAACTTAATTAAGAACCAGCCAATTACATTGGTGAGAATACTATTTTCACTGGCGGAACTGTAGGGGATGGGTGTATTTTTGTTAGAATAATTACATATTTTTGTTTAATCTCTGAATATAAATGATTATAATACCTGTGGCTAAGAAAGTAAAGCAACACAGAACACCCAACAGTGCTGCCTGTTAGCCTGTGTATAACATAGATTGGTAAATGGCCTCCACGTACATTATATGTTTTGTTTTCATGCATGATTGTTCGGTACTGTTTCGATACTTCCAATAAAACACAAATCTTCAGAGAAGTCTATAAATGACTGTACTCGTCATTAAGGTGTCTGTATGTTGGACAGTAGGTTGCCGGTGGAACCCAGCTCAGCCGGTCGGACCTGCATGGCCTTCATTCCTCGCTGAATGAAAGGCTTGTATGAACCTACTCCCAAAACCCTATATAAAGAGCTGCTGTTCACTGCAGTCACAGAGGCACAGCATCATGGACAATTCAGACGAAACCTTCTATCACGGTAAAATAACTACATAATATGCATATGTATCTTCGGCCGTACCACGGCCTTTCTAATTAGGTCAGTTTAAATTATATGAAAAGTATATTGAGTGGTTCTTTGCTGTTAATTACGAAGTACTGCGGTCATAACGTAGCCCTAAAGCGTTGTATGATGTTTATATTTTTTGTCTGTTGCAGACAGTCGTCTTTATTCCAGTTTTGGACTACGCCAGAAGACATGACGCCTCATTGTAGTTTGGTCTTTCTGGTGGAGTGGTTCTTAACAGTTCAACAGTTCTTTGCCTAAATTGTGAAATGTTTAGGACCACTTGATCAGGCGGACAAATACTTCCAGTGCAATGAATGAAATTTTCCACATTCCAAGGATCATTAATTATTAAGAGGCCTAGGCTTATATTATGCTGCTTTTGTAAAATGATGTGATCATTAATTTGGAAGACCGGATTACGCTGATTTCACGCAATGTCTATAGGACAGCCTAATCAAAGATGGCAGAAGTTTCGATAAATCTGTAGACGCTATTTTATTTTGTATAAATGAATGCCTTAATTTTTAGCCCAATGCTCATTTGTAAAGTAACCGTCTTGGATTTGTCAGAGCGTCGGGCTCTCTTTTGTGCCCCCTTGTGTTATTATAGGCTCATTATGTCCAACCCAAGTCCAGACAAACCATAGGGGTCAGGTTGGTCACTGTCTGAGGTGCTGAAGCAAAGGGCAAATTACATTCCAGACATTTAGAAAAATGTTAATTCGTAATTGTTTAAGACGGAAAATCAAATTAATAGGCAATTGATAAAATAAAAATGTAATCTTACAGCCGCTAAGAATACTGATATCAATGTTTCCAAATATATATAATGTGCTTTGTTTTATTGATGTACTGATGTATGAATCATTTATTAAAGTTCCATCCACAGATTTTTCTTACCATCCAAGACGCCGTTTTCTTTTCTTTGATCTCAGCAGTCTGCCAGCATGACCAATATTTGCTAAGCGGTTCTCATGATGCCGTGTGCACTGCGGTGGTTAGCAAGTTGGGTAAGGGTTAGGGTATTGAGCAGTATTAATGAGATGCCCAGAGCCATTACCCCAAATTCGCGAGGGCAGCAGATGTAGGGGGAGTCCCATGGGTCGCGGTCCTTGGAATTTCATCAGCGGTAGGGGGTGACCAAAACCTCCTCCGGTGGGGCTGGAAAGCGGTCGGAAATAGTAAATCATATTTACTACTCAGATTAATTGTTCTGAGGCTCCACTGAATCCTTAAAAATCCCTCTAAACGTTGTTATGGGATTGAGTAGGCTTCTAATAAGTTATGTGTTGATATGTGCGTTTGGGTGAGCGTTTATGTTGTTGTGGGGTGGGCACCGGACATGGACTTTATCAAGCATACACTTGCAGTAGCTAAAGTTTATAATGAGCATCCACCAACAGTATAAGCCAACTGCATAATTTCAATAAACACATAAAAAAGAAATGTCCTTTAGAAGACGGTTTTAAGCCACCGTAACATCCCACTGATTAATCTTACTCCTAAAGCAATATTTATCACAATGAAACACCTGAACAAAGTTTAAAAATCTAATACAGCCTAAACAAATCTTACATTTGAAGTAACCTAACTATAAGCACCGAGTATTGTGCATTCAATTATGCATATTGCTTTGGCATTGGCTCATAGTGAGTTTAAATTCGATCTAAAATCAGGCGTGAAAACATTATCAACCACCAAACCATATAAATGCTTTACAGAGACCAGATCTTCAAAGAGCGCCAGCTACCAACGATTATGTTATAGCGGTATGAAGGGCTGCTTATCTAAATCGAGGTCTTCTGTGTACAGTAGATAAGATTTTTATTAAGAGAATCGCCCTAATGTCCTGTTTTCAGCTTTCATACCACAAAACATAATATACTTTCTCTACTTTATTACAGTTGTAGTTCAAAATTAAAATTATTTTAAATAAGATATATTTGTCTTTTAAGTGCTTACATATTCCAATCTGATAAGGAACTGGGAGGCAGCTTTGTGAAGCCAATACATCTTAGCCTCGTAATGAAATGCCCCAAGCCACACAGACATGAACGTAATAAAAGACGACTGCGTGCAATGTTCGGACATATTTGGTGCAATAAATTTAAGGTTTTCGCTACAATATAGTTGCATTCAGAATTTGATCGAGACGATACAATAAGGGAAATGGGTCAAGGCACAAGTTGCAACATTTCAAACAGGTACATTAATAATCAGTTGGATTCCGTAGCCTTCTTTTGCGAGTTTGTGTTAATAAATATGTATAGTATTGAAGTAGCCGGCAGTAAGAGCAGCAAACCACTAGCTGAGGGGCAATAGCGCGATTGTGGGAATGAGTGAGCGACAAGAGAGAGGGAGGAGAGGGGTACTGCAAAAGGTTGTCCTCCTTAACGAATGTAATTGTGTTACAAGACCTGCGAGGTAGAAGACCACGAGTGAGGAGTCCAAGGATGGAGAAAAAAGTACCATACATGTGGAATTAATGTTTGGATTACGGATGGGTCTTATTGGTTTATTTTCTTCCTGGACTGTTGGCCATGCACAAGATAAATCTTTTTGCGCACACGCGGCAATTGTTGGGCATTGAGTGGAGTGATCTTGGAGAGATAGTAAGCTCTCTGTGAGTTATTGTTGGATGTCCGGAATACCTTTTGGATTGAAACCATGCGATGTTCCCGTTTATATAAATGTCTCCTGATATTTATAAATATTTCCTGAAATGGAAATAAATCAACGAATTTAGATGTCTATTCGGTAACCCAGGGCGTGGAATTTTACGCACATTTCTCTCATGGCTTTACCAAACTCCTCCGGCTCCTCTGCAGCTGACAACTCAAACCCCAGTCTCATAGATCTGGGTACATTCTTTGTGGACTCAGATATAATTTTCGGATTTACGAGTCATCTTCTAAGGAGAAAAACAAAGGTGAGTGCACTCTAAATCGCTAAAACACAAACAAATTAGTCTAGCCTAATCCACACCGTACTACCTAGACAAAGTAATAATAATAGCTGAGAGACGAAGAGAAGTAATCAGTAAACAACAGAGATTCATTTACAAGTATCCCGAGCTAGAATGTCCATCTTCTCGGACCCTGTCCACCTTATCATGACGTCCGTTATTTCAGGACCATGAACAGCTCCCCTGCTTGTCCGCTGTATCTTACCAACATTGCAAACCTTATAACCGCATCACTGAATTTGTTTTATCTTCTTAATAATGTCAACTAACAGAAGAGAATAGCAGGGTGTATGGCGCTTTGTGATCCCAAACACCTATTGCTCTAATAAGCAATTTGGCTGTAATCTCTGCGCTCATTCGGTGTGAGCTCTCAGTAGAAACAGAACACTTTCAAACATTAAGACGCGAAATCCCGACAAGCGCACGCAAAGGTCATGATGACAAGCTTGATTTCCTTCTCGCCGTCAAACAATACATCTAGTGATATGACAGAGTGATGCAATAACTAAACGAAATGATTCCGAAAAAGTAAGAAGGAAATGGACCAAACAATTCTGATAAACTTTAGATCTATTGGCCTACATTAAATTGGAAATTAGAACAATGCTGTTTTATTAACAGGAAATATGTTGACAACTATTGTCATAATTGTGTCTGTGGTCTGAAAACCATGGTTATAGTTTCAGATGGAAACAGCGTTTTGTAATTCATTATGAAATGTTGTAAGTTATTTTTGCAGAGTATAGCTTATGTGCAATCATGATTAAACGTATTTAATTTGCTACCATTTGCGAAGTCAAGCGTGGACCAACTCATTCGACCACACCAACACAAATAGATGGACAAACACACTGACTGACTGACAGACAGACAGACAAAGACTTCAACTGGGTCATGCGAGGGTAGAAGAAATCCCCAAAACGAAGCACGAGGCTGCTGTTGCTTACATCATCAACATCAAATATTTAAAGTTTATCAATTAAATATTTAATCTGACCCCTATATTTTGGGACACTCATCCAGCAATCCGTGTGTTTACCAGCAGATGGCGCCAAAGCAGCAAGAACCGGACGCATATACGCATCTAGTCCTATAGGCGATGGCTGTGCATGGTCTGGTCCCATTAAGAACATGTTTCGTCCACTGACTATTCTTAAATTACAAAAAATCGTGAAAATCACTGGCGATATTTGAATAATATCGACATGAATGCTTTAGCAGTGAGTAATATGTATAAACATTATCGGATTGATAAAACCAGAAAATATTACACTACAATGAAACATTTCAGATAGATCAGCCCAATAATCTGTTAAACGAATTCAAGCATCAAATGTTGAATGGAGTCCATATAGGCTGATGCTGTCCAGTCATGACTAAAAAGTTACAAAAAGTTGTGAAACCTACTCATTTAAGAAAGTTGATTCCTGAACCAGCCCCCAACCTACACACACGTGGTACACACACACACACACACACACACACACACACACACACACACACACACACACACACATCCTTCTGTGCACATTCAGTAGCACCAACATTCTCTGGGATTATACCGTCATGGGACTGATGCAGGACACAACCATGCTTAGCGTACTTTGACAGATTTGGAAGTGCTACCAGAGTTATGCTGAAGTAAAACGTGCGTATAGCTTGACGCTTTTTGCAACTACGCAGACTTTTTATAATTGATTATATGTGAAAAGTACGTCTAAGGAAGGATACCCATACCCGGGAAAATGAAGTCAATTATGGGAAATGAAACTCCTGGACGTGACCTAGACAACCGCCGTTTTACTGTAAGTGTTTTATGAATAAAACATAGAGTTAAACTGGTTTACATATGTCGCCGCACGCGTTTTTTGAACTCGAGCCTGCATCTCCAGAATAGTAGCGTGCTGGTCGTGTCTACCTGTTCATATTGACATTCATGTAGGATGTCAAAGTATTCAACGAACAAATTCATTCAAGTAGGCTTTCATACCTGCGCTTGTGTCTATACGTTTGAATATTGGCTATATTTACCGAAATAATGGCCAGTGAATTTTCCTTCCTGAAAAAAATGTTTTTTAACCGAGTTGACTTTATCTCTTCGCGAAGGTGGAGGGTTGTCCCAGCGGAGAGTCACCGCTCCCTGTTCATCTGAATCCCAGGAAAATGCTTAACTCCGCAGAGGACCCGCGGTTTAGCAGCCGGCTACCCCCTGAGGGCGCAGGGTCTGTGACGGTTTCGGAATCGGAGCGGAGAGACGGGAAAGGAAGCTTTTGTCAACATTGTGAAATTAAAGTTACGGAGCTGAAGAGGCAAGTGCTGGCATTGGCAGACCCAAGTTCCTTAAAGGTTTGTGAAGCATTTCATTTTACTTTAATTTGACTATTTACTGTAGTACTGTTTGTCTTTTAACTATCGGTCTAACAATAATAATTTCCATTAACTCTAGATCAAGGCTAGTTAGTTGATCAAACTGAATTGACTGACTCCACTTTGTTGACCAATGAAATGGGTCTTACGAACTTCTTGGCTACGCCTGAAATAAACGCAACCATTTTTTTCGGTGCCATGCAGTTAGACTATGTTTATATTTAGAGACAGGAGATCCAGGGCAGGAATATCGACGGGCATGCAGGGCACGTGCCCCAGGCCCGACCTCCAGGGCCCCGTCCATTAGACAAGATCGATGGAAATACGATTGCTCTACCCAAACCAAATCCACAATATTTTTGAGTTAATATTCTATAAGAAGAACAGGAACTTGTCTCCAGTGAACTCCTACTAGAAGCAATCACTTGTCTTATGTTTATTATTTTATTATCAGGCAGTTGGTTATGGTAGATGTGTCCTCATGATCTCTTGGATTAACAGGATCAGGCTGCCTTGTTTCCACTCATCTACAACAGGTGATATTGGGGCACACAGATGGCATGCTAAGAATGATGTCACAGTCATGGCAGGTGCCCGAGTTTTGTCTTGTGGTCCTCATCATAAATGGGCACCTCATTGATGGTATGAAGTTTGTACCAACTGCCTATGTGCCTCAAGGCCAGGTGAGGCAGGCTTTAGGACTGTATTCCCAGCAAGCAGTAGCTGTGTCTATCTCCCCATTCCAACATACCGTATTATACAGCACTAGTTGACTGGTTGTAGAGGTAATACATAAAACGTCTTTATCTTCTGCGGGCTCTAGAGTCATGAGAACCTGTGGGGTAATTACTCTGATTATAATGTCACAGTCTTCCTGTGAAGTCTTTTATTTGTCTGCTCACAGCCACATGCTGTTTATGGATGTGAAAACTCACCTTCTGAGACTGAAAGGTCTTTGGAAGTGGCCCATTGTTTTGCTACACAATGCTTCAGTCTCTTTATTTAGTTGTCAAAGGTGGGGTGGGGTGAGGAGGGGCGAAAATAAGCCAGCCACTAGTGGCGGAGTCTGAGGAGGAAGTTAAGTCCCAGTTGACCTTCGCCATGCATTGAAAGTGTTCCTGTATGGCTTGCCCTGCAATTCCCACCACTGTTAAATATAGGCCCTCAAACGTTGTGTTGTTGATTCTGCCTTGAGTTTGCCTCAGGGTTTGTTCTCTTTTGTTGTTATATTGGAGGGAGGGTCTCATTCTTGATTCCGATTCCAATCCCTCCAGCCTCCTCTGAATTCGTTCAGCTCCACGTTTCTGACAGGAACAAGGAGAGGAGATGAGGTTTGGGCTGTTGAACTTCATGGTTTTGTCTCTGTGGTGTCTGTATGATTGGACGAGATTCTCAATGGCATTCGCCTGGTGTTCTTAAACTCCATTGCCAGAGGGACTTTGGGAAGGAGACAAGGAAAGAGGACATGAGGTGGTATGCTATTAAGATCTTCCCCTTGTTCAAATTCCCCTCCCCCCAAACAGACATACAGGTACCATCTGCCAGTTTTTCTCCATGGGAAAGGAGCCCTCCCTCTCAGTCACCTGTGTGGTCCTCTCCAGGTGTGGAGGGGTTGGAGGGTAGGATGAGGGCTGCCCTTTCCTTCTCCCATTATGCACATGTTGATGGCTAAATTGGGCCCTGATTCTGAGGTGGTAAACAGCCAGGGCATGTTGCTCTGGCTGTGCTCGCTTCTTGGTATGGATTTCTCCAGCTGCAGGAGAAAGGGCCCCATTGTTCATTTGGGCCCGTAGTGCCCACCTGGAGGGTCAGGCTGGATGTGGCTGTGGATTGATGGCTTTCACAAATGTCCTTTGGTGGAGGAGGGCCAGGTGGTCTGTGGTGGAAATATGGCTGTAGAGGGATGTCGGTGCTCTTTGGTACCTGTGCTGGTGAATTGGTGCCAGTTGAGTTGGAAAAGTGAGGGTACAGTCTGTTTATTTGATCTCCGCCATTCCATTTCTGTGATAAATTTAGGTAATCCTGCCCCCCTATACTCTCCCTAAACCTGCCCCCCCCACTTCCACCATTCTTAAGGTTTGATTACAGTAGCAGCCGGCAGATTAATTCAAGGAAGACAGTTTGGGATGAATGAGTTTACAGTGATGATGCCTTTGGCAGGGACAGGCTTGGGAGAAATGCCTGAGAGGTAGCTTTCACGTCATCCTGATGGTCCTTCTAAGAACCCTCTCCGGCCGGTCTAATGTGGTTCTGACTCACCGGGGAAACTAGAGTGCTTCTGTTCTCCGTATTGTTCTCCGGGCTCACTGTCAACCTGACGGAGCTCAGGAGGGCAGAGGACAGTAGTGCAGTCCAGCTGGACCGGGAGGGACATGCCTGCTGCAGTACTGCTAGCAATTGCCGAGGGAAACGAAGGGTCAGCATTAGACCAATGAAGGTTGACAGGTGATTTCTTTATGGTCTGCTGCGGCCTGCACATCCACTGGCAGCAATTAGTATTTTTTCACGGTCGCTGCCTTTAAGTGCCTGTCTCATTCCCCCATGTGTTTAGTTTTAATATTTATAGCTGACTTGTGCTTGGTCTGACCATACCCATACCCATGCCCATACCCAGACCCATACCCATGCCCATGCCCATACCCATGCCCATGCTCATACCCATACCCATACCCATACCCATACCCATGCCCATACCCATGCCCATACCCATACCCATACCCATACCCATACCCATACCCATACCCATACCCATACCCATGCCCATGCTCATACCAATACCCATACCCATACACACTGTACCACTTCCCCTCGCTTAACGTAGCCTGTCACATAATGCCTGGTGATCTTAATAATACAATATCAAGTCTGAATATAAATCTAAAGCTTAACTCTGTCACAATGAGGTTTTTGTCCTTGAGATAAGATCTTGCTCTGAAGTGAAATACATTTTCGTGGACAACCATTTCCCAAGCGCTCTTAGAAAGAGGCGCTCAGGAGAAACCCTGGGATAATGGCCTTATAGGACTGATACAACAGAGGCCACTGCAGTGGAAGCAAAGAGGTTCTACAGACATGGTTCTCACCCCCATTCAAAGGCATTCACCTGGTTCATGTACAGTATTTCATTCATATAATTAAAAACTAACAAACTTCAATAGTAAATGGCAGACAGTCTGTATGGCTGAAGCATAAATTCCACACTGTATTTCATGTGGCTGGACATGAAGGCAAAGTGTGGTATAAAAGGGAGAAAGATGATTACTTAAAGACTAACGTCCTGTTCCAAGCACCAATTACCCGTCTCCCATAATCAGAGAATCTGTCAACATTCAGCGTGCCTGTAGAAAGACCATACCAGTACACCTGGCTTAGATCCACCTGTGCTTAATGAGCATTAACCCCCTCCTTCACCCCGTCACGTGGTCTCTGCCCTGAAAGGTTTGCTCAGTATTTTGGCCGTGTTGTGTGATGGATTGGAAGGTCAAAGGTTTTTTTTGTCCCCACTGTCAGCCATCTCATGAAAAGTTAAGGAGCTGTCAGTGACAACAATGGGCCGTTGGGTTTCTATAGGCCCTAAAGCCTGGAGGTATTGTGGCACGCATAGGCTATAATTCTTCAGTCATGGCCTGGCAGCAGCATCTGAAGCCCCTAGTCCTCTTTTAGACAGACTGACAGTTACTTGATATGGCGGTTGAAAGGAATATTCTCTCTCCCCATCTAAAACTATCACCCAATCCTTGAAGCTCCTTGTGAAGCAATATTTATAGATGATGAAACATACCACAGAAAATATGTCCTATAGAAACTATTTTTTTTCTCCAGTTTATTTTGCTTGTAAGCCACACTACATTCAATGTAAGTTATCCAATACTGTATATTCAGTGGTTAACACATTTCTCATTCCAGTCAGGCCCATTGTGTATGTGCAGAAAAAATGTGTGTATGTGTGTGTTTCTGTTTTTACAGCCAAGGGCCAAGGAGAGTTTATGCAGGGTTGTCCTTATAACTCAAAGAGATACTCCAGTAGGTAGATATTGTGTTATGGGTGCTACAATGGCAACAGATCAATCAAAAAAGCACTATAACCCTCATCATCACATAGATATTTAAATAAAAACCTATTAACAGTGTAAAGACTGGACTTGAATGATTAACAGCCTTGCATGGGTTTGTATGCAGACCTGGAACAATCTGAACATTTGGAGGCAGAGGTCAGTGACAGGCAGAACTTACCTCTCTCGTAACATTTGACCTCTGCCCTCGGGCCACATCCAAACCAGGTTTAGTGGCCCTGGGCCGTGTGGCAGTCTGTGCAGCTTGGGGAAAGAATAGAGGACTACTGAATGAAGTGTTTTATTGGTGTTTGCAGGCAGTGACTGGACATGCCTTCTATTTGCTCACAAGCTGTGAATAACGGTGATAACCAGGTAGGCCTAGTGTGTGGACAGTGTATACTTAGATGCAGACCCTCTAATCAAGTGGTACCCATGAGGGACATTCTGCACTAATGATCTCTGGCACTGGCAACCTGTAGGCTGTTCAGCTTTTTGAGATTGCTGGGTCAGTTTGTTGTCTCGGGAACGTGCATTTCATGTTTAAATGGGTTGAACGTGTGCATTGAATCCTGACAAAAAAGCAGTTCCTGAAGGCCTAAAGATATGAAAAAACTCACCTATGCTTTGTACAACAGCCGCTTCCTGCCGTGACAGTATGTGCTGTTGTGTGAGTTCCATGTTCCCGTTGTTGGTTTATCCACATGTTGACTTGTTTGTGATTCTGTGTTTTCATAGTTTGTATGCGTGTTGGTTTGTGCACAGGCTTTTGGTGACCTTTTTGAAGGCATTTGTGTTAAAACCTTTGAGAGAAAGAGACTGGGAACGAGAAAGAGTTCAGACTGAGTGAGTCTGAGAGAGGTCAGGCTGATTGGGCCTGCCTGTCAACCTGGCTGCCTGCTGTTTCTCAGGCTTGCCTGGGGGCTTACATCTACCTTTGTTGATTGCCCTCTGACCTGTCTATCAACTCTCCCAGCCTCTACTGTGGGATAGGGTTTCAGGGAGCCTGCCTGACTTGGAACAGGTGTACGCTACCAGGTTTGGATCAAGGGGCTGGGGACAGGACGGACGAGTTCTGAAGGAGAAACAGACAGAGGGACAGGGAACATGGTTGTGGGAAGTCATGAAATCTATGCTGGAGCTACACATTCTTAAGAAAAAAGTAGGGTTGAACATGATAATCAATCAGTTAATCGATGAAATGTATTTATAAAGCCCTTTCTACATGAGCAGTTGTCACAAAGTGCTTGTACAGATACCAGCCATAAATACCAAAGAGCAAGCAACAACAGGAAATAGACATATATTTCAAATACAGACTTATTTTAATACAGGAATTATGTAGCTTTCCTAAAACAATGGAGAATTATTTGATTTAACAATGAAAGTGCCTTTTTATTTTTGTGCATGAAAGCAGATTATACAAAATGTATCAAGATTTCCATAGAACATATAGAAATGTATTGGTTTGTAGTTTATTGTTTGGGAAAATACATTTTTCCCGTCATTGTCCAATTTGCCAAAGCGTGCTGTGCTTAACCTCACCACTGTACATCTGCCTGTGGGTTTCCTGGAGCATCTCCTTGTTCCATAAGAATATTGATCTTATTGTTATTATTCTTTAGCTCCAGCTGGTCATTTTTAAGGAATTCATTTGTTAATGCGCCTGCTGAGAGGGCTTTTCCATGGTCTCGGCTGTGTCTAAGCCTCTGTGTGTCTGAGCGGAAAATGATTTGTGTCACAAACGGTTCGATATGTACAGACGTCTTATTGGCAACTCTGTAAGTTACCACACCTACACAAAAAGATGGAAAATGAAGCATTCTGGTAATGCATTTACCGTAATGGCTTATATCGGCGGGTTTGCAGCATTCTGAACACAGTGAAATAAATATGGAGCGGCTGGGACATTGTGTATTGTTGGAAATCGACATGACCAAATTCCATCACTTCGACATGATGATAGACTCGTATGGGTTATTAACAGTAAACCTTAAAAACTGTTATGGTCTTTTCTTGTTATATTTTGGTTCTGGTCACGGTTCTTGCAATTGGTCAATTACAGTTTCACAAACCTTTTGAAGCGGGTCATAGGCAAGGTGTAAAAAGTAAGTTAAAGTGCACTGCTGTGTTCGCCAGTTTTGGGAAATTCCTAAGGAGAAGCTAAATGACCAGGTAAAAAGAGTTCATAACCAACCAGTGACCTTTATTGATAATTGACACTCTTCCTTTCAATTTAATTGAGTTATTTTTGAACTCCCTTTACCTGGTTACTTAAATCTTAATTAGATACTTTCCTAACGTGGTGAACACAGCCGAACCCAGTTGCGTACTTTTACTTTAGTTGTACTTAGTTGTACTTTTTACAACTTTGGTCATAGGACTTCTCCATTGCAGTTCCCAAAAATGTGAATAATATCCATCATGACTACTAGGTCAAATAAGATTTCTGGGAGCTCATTGAGGATGTAAGTTAAGTGAGTAGGCTGGACAGATTTCATGACTACAACCAAGTCATTTGTTGGATTGATATCTGGTGTCGCAGATGTTTGCCGTTCCAGAATGCATGGGGGCTATGGTCACCGGTGTGACCATGATTCTGTTTTCTCTTTTGGCTGGTCTGCTTGGTTGAGTTCCACCCCGCAGAGGCCAGACTGGAAAGGAGCGTGGGATGTGCCGCATACTTCTTGATGTCCTCCGTGGTGAGACGGGCTAGCCTGGTCTGTGCTTTATGGCATGTGCGCAGTATTAAACTGCAGAGCAATAATCTGATGTCAACCAGCGACGACAACACAGGCATCAATCACGACCAAGCCCTGCTATATCTGTGTGGCACATTCCGACCGCGTCTCACCCGCTCTGTCTGTGTTATCGCGCTACACTCAGGCAATCCCTTGTTCTTCCTTTGCTTAGCTATTTCCTTAGCCTGGTCTGATTGCTTTTCAGTGCTTTTTGATTGATTATTTTGCAGCACACATATGACCGCATTAGCGGTGTCTGAGAGACGGTGGTTGTGTTGGTAAAGAGGACTGCGTGTGGCTGACAGAGTGCAGTAATGTGTTGACCTCACTCTCCCCTGTGGATTTGAAACCAGTCTGGCAACAACAAGAGGAAACAGCCGTCAGCTTTGGGGTGGGGCCGCAGGAAAGCACCTTCCAGGGAGACTTTGGTTGGTTGGCCTGCGTGGCCTACATACATAAAACATGAGCTGACGCTCATCAGTCATCATCAGGGCCAAGTAGGAGAATCTGTTTAGGGACATGTTTGGAATTCACCACCTGGAAGAGCTGCTGTCTCTGCTGTGCTGAGGTGGTTAATACCAGTCGGACACTGGACAAGATTAGACAGGATCCCTCCTGACGGCATCTACCTCCAAAACACACACACTGCCCACAAATACAGCCGTCAGACCATCTGCTGGGATCTGCTGCTTCTGCCTTACGACTGGGTAAAGAGACATCCAGATGTTCTCCTGTTTACCTGGTGAGGGGGGAGTGGACCATAGTGATGGGAGTTTTGCCACAAAGATTTAGTCTTTAATGTAAGTTTATTGATTTTGTCATACCTAGTGAGAGAAGTGAGCTCCATCTGTGCTCTCCCATATATTTTACATGATCCCTGTGAAATAACATGAAGACAAGTAATAGCAATTCCTCATGTTGTTGCCTCTTTGAAAAGAGGGAATGTTCAGTATATAAAGTTTCCGTTACTTGTACATAAATCACCTTTAGGTTTGAGTGACGCTCTGACAGGATCCATTGAAGAGTGGCATCTTCTAATAAAATGAAGGATCAGTATTGACAGAAACGTCTCGCTTTTGTCTTGCTCCATGTCGGATAGTTTGAATGGTCAACATCACACACAATAGTACTTGCCTGAATGTCATTCAAGGAGATGGTTCCTTGAATGAGTGTGTTATCAAATACCCAGGACCCATAGTGAAACAGTGTGCAATTGTCCAGCTGTAGTAGGACCCATGGCTCAGGGCGGGGGTCCAATGGCATCTCAGGTCATGGAAACTACTCACACAAATGGGATGCATTAGCAGGACCAGCTGACAAGGGAAAATCTGGTGTGTGTGTATGTGTGCATGTGTGCGTGTGTGAGTGTGTGAGTGTGTGAGTGTGCGCGACAGGTTATTGTATGCTGTCTGACCGTGTTTCTACCGGGTTCCATATGACATGACCTGAGGTACAACAGCCGGGCTATCAGGAGCATATATCTGGAACTGATTCGGAGTATTGGAGAAAACAATTGTTGAGATATATTTCCAGTTTGTTTCTCAGACAATGGCTGAGTTTGAGTTAATCATTCCCTGGCTCCATTAAGCGGGGAAAGTTGACAGCAGGCCTTGTGGCTGCAGACAAATCACCAGACATATAGCGATGTGCTGAAAGAGAACGCCAGCGCTATTTATCCTTGCCAAGATGGATCTGTATTCAGCAAACTCCCAAGCCCAGCATCTCTGGGTGTGGCAGCCACAACTCCCCTCCTCAGAACAAACACGCAGGATCATTGGGCATTGTGGGTAATCTGGACTTGACACTTTCTCCCCTCAGTCTCAGCTGGACATGTGTTTATGTAGCGCTGCTTAATCTCATTGGCTCCCCGCCAATTCTGACAGTTTGGATTGGCCAAGGCTTACCTGTTGTAAATGTGTGTGCGTGTGTGTATGTGTGTGTGGTGTTTGAACAGTGCAGTGTTGGTCTCACAGTTCCTTGTTGCTATAGAATGTTGGGTGCTCCCCCTTAATGCGCAGTGCGTCATAAACATCTACTGTACCCCAGTTAAAGTTCACACTGCTTCTCATTAATGTTTGTTTGAGTGTCCTACTACTTGAGGGAGGAGTGATGGTGTGTGTATTTGTGTGTGCATTTAGTACTTTGGTACCGTCAAGATAATGAGGCCTGATCAGCCTGGGGTATACAGCCGGTTTGTAGTTCTGATATCAGGGTATTTCTTTCGTGTTCACATGATGACATTGCGTAGCCTGCAGAATTCAGGCCTTTTTAAAACCAAGACAAAGTAATGAGGGACTGCTTTTTGTCAGCTGTCTGGCGAAGCTTGGTACTATGGAGAGGGATGTGCTCCCTGTCCCCATACATATCTATGTAACCCTTACTTTTGACTGTTTCAGTCCTTTTGACTGTAATGTGATTTGTGGCTTTGAATACTGTCTTTTCTGTGTGTGTAAGTGTATGTGTGTGTGAGTCAGACACGAATAGAGTGTGATAGAGAAATAAGCTGGGGTATAGTATGTATTCGTTTTCACAACAAGACCATTGTCGCATATGGACAGACAACACACGTGACTTTACCTATATCCTTCAGTGGATCTAGCAGAGCAGACTTGGAGAAGCAGCTTGCTTTGCCCTTGCAGTGTGACATGCACTCTGCGGAGGGTGAAGGCTGTTGCTGGGCTTGCCGCTCGGCACAGGGCTGGCAACACTCACCCTGACTGCAGGCCGATTGTCTGTGAAAGACAAGCGACAAACACTCTGCCGCCTGGAGACTGTCTATTACTCATGCTACACACGTCTTAGGATGATCTCTGGGTTAGAGACCCTACAATGCCTCACTAGTCTCAGGAGCCTGTCCCTGTGCTTCACTAACAGTAGGACCAGTGTTGTTCTATTACATGTGAAAATAAATACCGTGTTAGGGTGTGGTGCCTGAAGCTACCATTAAGTATTGACCTTTAAAAAGAAATCTAACATCCATTTTGTAATAAGCGAAAATGACAGTGTTTGGGAGTTCCTTCAGAATGGCAATCCACATTTCAACCTAAGACTTAAACTTAGATGTTTTATGTTCAGTTTGCTTCTCATACATTTTACTTACCATGCAGACAATATTCTGAAGTCCACATTTTGGGGGTATATACACCCCATGACGAGTACTATGTACACAAATCAAAGGTTTAATTTAATTCTGTGGAGATTAAAGATTTAGCAGGTCAATGTAATGTCAGTCATTTTGGAATTGTTTCAATATGCCAGTGGAAAGCCTTCATTGAAGACAATGACATTGCATTCTTCACAATGACAGTAAGGTCACAATTGCACTGAGAAACTGAAACTGAAGGGAGAACTGTGAGGACAATAGTGCTGGCACAGTTAAAGGAGAAGTTCACCCATTTTTGAAGGTGGCCATATTTTGCTTATTTCTGTGCATGTAGGCGCTCTCCCAAACCATTTTATGATACTTTGTATCTTTGCATAGACAATTGGTTGTCACATATTACCAAGTTATCACTTGTTATTGTCAACAATGCATCATGAACATGTATCTAGACATGATGTAAAAACACTTCAGTACAGTTCAAACTGACTAATATTGCTAGCAAATGGAGAGAAAATAAGGCCACATTTAGAAATGAGTGAACTTCCCCTTTACATTGATATTCATCAGACATTATCTGCTCAGTTGTAATATAAATCTAGTTTCCCAAGTGTCTGGCCTGACTACAGTAGTTATGGACTGTCTGGAGTCTTTGGATTATTGTTGCCCAGACTGTTTCTCATTGTTGTACCAACAGAGGAAAGTGAGTGTTGCTTTGCTTACGTAAACAGTAGATGAACTCTGTCATGAAGAGCTCATATGTCTCCTTCCTTAGTGACATCGTTGTTATGAAAACTTTGAAGTCTCCCTTTTTGACAACCCTGCTTTATCACCATATCTCTATAGATTATAGACAAAGACAATGGATAGCTTGACGTTACAACTGCTTCTCTAGAAGGCTTTGTGCTAAACAATTACTTAGAACGATAAAGTGTTTGAAAGATGTCTCAGGTGTTTATAAATCCCGTGCCATATTTGTGCCTGTACCTGCATTACCAAAGTTGACTATGTTTTTTTTTGTGATGAGAAACCGTCATGTGAACTTTATACAGAGCTCTGGCTAACATACCTTTGCATGTTCATACAGTTAGGTCTGGAAACATTTGGACAGTGACACAATTTTCATAAGTTTGGCTCTGTTCGCCACCAAAATGGATATGAAATGAAACACCCAAGATGCAATCGAAGTGCAAACTTTCAGCTTTATTTCACGAGGATGAACAAAAAATTTTATGCAACGTTTAGGTATAGCAACCATTTTCATATACAGTCCCCTTATTTCAGGGGTTTGAATGTAATTGGATGTAATTGTTCATTATTAAAACTCGGGAATCATTTGCAGGCAATGACTGCTTGAAGTCTGGAAGGCATGGACATCACCAAACACTAGGTTTCCTCCTTTGTGATGCTTTGCCAAGCCTTTACTGCAGCTGTCTTCAGTTTGTTTGTGGGTCTTTCTGCCTTAAGTTTTGTCTTCAGCAAGTGAAATGCTCGATTGGGGTAAGATCGGTCATTGACTCAACCATTGCAGAATATTTCACTTCTTTGCCTCCAAAAAGTCCTGGGCTAGTTTCGCAACATGATTTGGGTCATTGTGCATTCTCTAAAGTGAAGCGCCATCCAATCAACTTTGCTGAATTTGGCTGAATCTGAGCAGACAATATATCCCTAGACACTTCAGAATTTATTCGGCTGCTTCTGTCTTCTTTCACAACATCAATAAACACTAGTGACCCAGTGCCACTGGAAGCCATGCATGGCCATGCCATCACACTGGCTTTTTTAGATGTTTTTTGGCAAAGTCAAATCTGGCCTTTCTATTCTTGTGGCTTATGAATGGTTTGCACCTTGTGGTAAAGCCTCTGTAATTGCTCTTGTGAAGTGTTCTCTTTATGGTAGACTTTGAAATTGATATGCCTACCTCCTGGAGAGTGTTCTTCATGTGTTCTTCGATTACAGATTACAGAAGTGTTCTTTCTTGGCTGGATGTTGTGAAGGGATTTTTCTTTACCATTTAAAGGACCCAACAATCATCCACCACTGTTGTCTTCCATGGACGTCCAGGCCTTTTGTGTTGCAGAGCTCACCAGTCTGTTCTTTTTTTCTCAGAATGTACCAAACTGTTGATTAGGCCACTAATAATGTTCCAGCTATCTCTCTGATGATGTTTTTTTTTTGTCAGCCTTCAGATGGTCTTTTTCACTTGCATTGAGAGCTCCGACGGCCGCATGTTGTGGGTTCAAAGCAACAGCTTCCAAATGCAAATGCCACACCTGGAATCAACTCCAGACCATTTCCTTGCTTTATTGATGAAGAAATAACAAAGGAATTGCCCACACCTGTTCATGAAACAGCGTTTGAGTCAATTGTCCAATATATATTGAAAAAGAGGTGGCTACATCTTAGAGCTGTAATTCCTAAACACTTCCTCCAATTTTGATGTGAATACCCTTAAATTAAAGCTGAGAGACTGCACTTAAAGCCCATATTCATTATTTAACTGTAATTTGAATATATTTTTGTAAACAGCTAAATAAAACTTGTCAGTGTCCAATCATGCGGCTCTAGAGGAGTCGCATTTAAAGCCAGACTGGTTCCTCGTAGGAAGCGTGACCTATTTACCGAATGTCATGACTTTAGGCGTAACAGTATTGCATGTAATGTACTTACTGTCCTCTGATTTTATCATGCGGGACAATGTAGAGAATCCCTTATTCACCACATTGTTACCGCGGCGCCGGTTTATGATGTCACTGTCTTCACATGGTTGTCCTGAACAGTCCTGTTTTATACGCTCTGTGGACACAACTTCACCCCTCTCTTTCTTTATGAGTCCCGATCTGCTCCCCTCCTCAACGTTTACTATCAATTCACTGGAAACAATAAAAGCCAGCCAGTTACTCCTCATTACCCTCTCCCTGTGGCCTGGGAACTCTACTCAGGACACACCATCCAGGCCTCACGCCGAGTTCGGTCCCACGCCCCACTCTCACACTAGGTTTGGGAGCGTGTTCATGGCTTTATTTTTAGCCCTCTATAACAGACAAGTTTCTACCTTTTCTAACTCTTCAAAGTGGCTATGAGGGGCTCTCTGTATGAGTGCCCGAATCCTTGGTGTCTGCCTCATGTCCCTCTTTCCAGGTTATTTCACTGGCGTAGGCCTCTATTAGTCATTTATTGGTCTGCGTGGCGTGTTATTTTACATCGGGCAATTAGGCAGCGGGTAGTTTTTCCTGAAGACAATGCTAAAGACCCTACCAGCCCTGCAAGGCCAACTGAAATATAACCAACTGTAGTATTGCTGTCTTGTGATCTCTAGGTGAATCCTTTTTATGGCTTCCCATGCCATGGGGTTTTGTGTACTGTAGACTGTTTGGACTTTTTTTTACAACTCTAAATGCATCCAGCATAACATAGCTGGAATGCCTTTGAACATGTCTGTGCAACACGGAAATCCTTCCCCTCTGAAATGCCCATTGAGAGGAAGGGAAGCTCTTGGGGAGCACACCTGTGCCTGTGGCCTTGATGGATTCCTGCACTATGTTTTGCAGGGAAGGGGAATATGCCATTTAGAGTTTGGGGTAGAGGTGGTGGATGAACTGAAATAGCTTGTGTCCGGCCTGGCCATAGTCCCTGACCCTGGGCAAGCAACTCCCCTCTCTGAGTCCACTGAGTCTGGAGCCTGAAATGCCAAACAGTGTCCCCCTGGCGTAAAACACAGCCCCTCCATGCGTCACAATGAGATTCAATTACTTCTAGTGTCCGTTGATATAGCAATGGTACCAATACCTAATGTGTTGTATTTTAGAGAATGTATGACGTACTCACGCAAAATGCTAAATAAACCATATTTACCACACAATGATGCTGTTAAAGTGATTTTGATCCGTTTAGCTAATGAACCGGTTTGAAACTGTAAATAACACTATTGTTTAAGAGTGATTAACTTGCGCAAAGGGAGTGAGCACTTATAAGGTCAAATCTATCTAGAATTGTTCTCTACTTGGGGAAATAGAAACAGTCAAACTGAATAAAGGATGCAGTGTTCGGGTCAGAATTTGCAGTTACAGAAACGGCCTTAACAACAAACACAAGAGGGATAGGGGGATGTTTTTGGCAGAGGGATACAATTTGGTATGACAATACCTGTGGAGCCAATGGTGGGAAACCGCTTCAACTGAATTCATGAATAAAAAACAGTATCATCTTGTAATTTCCTCCATAAGTCCAGACTACCAGTGTGTCATAGAATAATCATGTGGTCACGCTTAACTGCATGGTTTTCTTGATAAAGTGTTTATAAATTTGCATCAGGGTCAGTCTGGCATCCAAGTGCTGTTATGGTTTCCGAGGGAGGTTTTAGTCCGTAGCGATGCTGTGTTTTATGGGACCTCAGGAGCCTTTTAAGGCACATTATTGTGTATTAGGACAGTGACAAAAGATTTGCTGTTTAGTCAATTTTTTCCAGCACTTTGGATTTGAAATGGTACAAAGTATAGACTGTCAGCTTCAGTGTAATGGATGAAGTGTGTAGGGACAACAGCATGTTTTGTACACTTGTCCCCCTTGTTTAAGGAGACAAAAAGTATTTGAAGAATTTTCTTCACTGCCATGCCATCAGGCAGGTGTGTTTGTTTGCGTCATTAGTACACGCCTGAGAGCTGTTAATTCCTAGTCTTCATTACTGGTTTAGCATTTGCATTCCGAGTTGATTGCTGGTATCTTACAACAGGAGGACCAAAGAAGATTCGATGCAAGTTGCCATCTATCTAAATCAGATCTGTCAGAGACACAGCCACAACATTTGGTGTAAATGGTATATTAATAATGAGAAAGTTAGCTCAGCAAAATGTTTCAAAAGAAATCTTCTACGGTAGATGACCAAAGAATGCTCACCATACAGCAGAAAAGAAACAAAAAAGAAATGGTCTGATGGAACAAAACTAAAAATAGTCATTGAAAAAGGTTGTAACAAATTGTCTTTGAAATAAGGTAGATGGGGTGTTATGTTCTGGGTATGTTTGGCTGCACCTGGAACGGGCAGACATGTTTTTTTTATGTAACTGTAGTGGCAGTAGAATTCTGTGTACAGAAACATCTTGTCTGCTCAGATATGACCAAAATGCCCCTGAGGTCATTACATGACACCTCACCTTTCAACATTGCTCAAATTTGGAATTTTTCAGTCATGTTCATGGTTTACGGATCTAAATATCTGACAAATTAAAGCTGACTGTCTGCACTTGGTGACTTCGTTATTGTTTTATTTTAAATAGGATGTGCTGTAGTACAGAGCCAAAACAACCCAACTTGTGTCCTTGTCCAAATACTTTGACCAATGCCCTGCATTGTAAATGATCGTGTTTCATTTTATTCCGTTTTAATTTGATTTATTCTGTATTTGTTATTACATTACGATGAGTTTCACTAAGTTTATCTCTCTTTTTCTTTTCCATGCTCCTGGATCTGATTTGTCCTCTGGACTTTATTTTGAACAGGTAACCATTTCCTGTATTCAATGTTCTTCTGTTACAGGACTGTTGGGTCCTAAGCATTTGACTATACACTGTATGTCAGCAAGTGGGGTGGCTGAGATGTTGTCCTCTTCACTCTTGTGACCAGTGACCCTGTGTCTGGGCTGTCATGCCTTCATGTCTTTGTTCTAGCCAGGCTTGTGAGAGCCCCAGTGCCCCTATATTGTTGTCAGACAGAGGCAAACTTGAACTCCAGATATAATTCTGTAGGTCACTTAGGATTCAGGCACATTTGAACCATACATGAACTTATTTTGTAAGTTTATGAGCCCCGTTAGAGAGAAACCATGACAAATATATAACAGATAGTCATCTGTCTGTTTGTTTTTCTATATTTGTCATGAGATCTCTCTAAAACAATCTACATAGAGGCTACATTATCTTGATACATACACAATACAATGTGCTGTTTGCAGGGTAAACTACATTATGAGATAAATCTGCTGTCATTTTTGAAGTAAATGGTTGTCAGAGATATAAAGTGTAAAGCGCTTTAGGGCTCTGACTGAGCCCATTGAATGTCACAGTTATGGTGGTGCTGCATGAGCAGAGAGGGACAGGGGTGTTGGGGAAATAGAGCTTAACAATGCTTAATTAGCTCATAAACAAGAGGAGGGAGTGATGAGAGGGCTGTCAAGTGTCCTGCTCCTTTGAGGCTCTCACGCCGTCAACAAAGACCACCCCCCCCAAAACCCCCGTCACTCTCATTGTTTTGTCTCACGGCGAGGGGTTTCCTGAGGACATAAAAGGAACACATTCCAAAAAGGGGCCCGGAGTCAGACAAGAGACGGAACCCATCCACACCTCCCTAAGGCCTTCAAAGCTCTCTTCTCAGCCACAGCCAGATATTGACATTGGTCTGTCTGTGACCCCCCTAGTGGCAGACCACTGTTGCTTTCATCTATCCCCTCTCTGGTTGCTTCCATAACTTTTGGAGTTATGGAACTTCTGTTATTCCCCTGCTATCTCTGGCCATTATGGACACCCACACTACCACTGCTGCTGCCATGGGTCATCCCCTGCTTCCTGTCAGAACAGGAAAGAATAGCAGCGAAACAGAGAATAGGAAAGTGCTGCCTTGATGTGTGTTAGTTGGATCTCCAACAATACTCCCTGAAACGGACCTTCCTAGTTGGGCGAGAAAAGCCCTGCACTGGGCATGGCCCTACGGTGGGACAATCCAAAGCCTTGTATTTATCCCTTTCACACAGGGAGGAAACCTTAACCTGGCTGTTGACCGTCTTGAATGATTTGTCCTTTCAGAGGAGTAGACATGGCCAGAGAGCCAGACCAGCCTCATGATTTCAATCTCTGTTTAGGAAAGGAAGTCACTATCAGCATTTCGTTAATCGTTTTTGTAATGGGACCCTCCTTCTCTGGGTGACCCCCAGACCTTTAAACACAATACCTTTTCCACAGGGTAGGGGACAGACTTGTTATTTTATTGTATTCCATCCATCACACCTATTTGTTAATAGTTCGAACAGGAAGACAACCCCTCTGCTCACATCTATAGTCCTTTGGGAGTTTTGGTTTTATGACACCATCAAACAAAGGACAGATTAGGCATTCAGACGTGTGCTATATGACCAGGGTGGTGGAGGCTGTGGAAGGACTGACCAGGGTGGTGGAGGCTGTGTGGGGGGGCACTGACCAGGGTGATGGAGTCTGTGTGGGGGACTGACCAGGGTGGTGGAGGCTGTGTGGGGGACTGACCAGGGTGGTGGAGGCTGTGTGGGGGACTGACCAGGATGATGGAGGCTGTGTGGGGGACTGACCAGGGTGATGGAGGCTGTTTGGGGGACTGACCAGGGTGATGGAGGCTGTGTGGGGGACTGACCAGGCTGATGGAGGCTGTGTGGGGGGGGCACTGACCAGGGTGGTAGAGACTGTGGAGGAGACTGACCAGGGTGATGGAGGTTGTGTGGGGGACTGACCAGGGTGGTGGAGGTTGTGGAAGGACTGACCAGGGTGGTGGAGGCTGTGTGGGGGACTGACCAGGGTGGTGGAGGTTGTGGAAGGACTGACCAGGGTGGTGGAGGTTGTGGAGGAGACTGACCAGGGTAATGGAGGCTGTGTGGGGGGGCACTGACCAGGGTGATGGAGGTTGTGGAAGGACTGACCAGGGTGGTGGATGCTGTGTGGGGGGGCACTGACCAGGGTGGTGGAGGTTGTGGAGGAGACTGACCAGGGTGGTGGAGGTTGTGGAGGAGACTGACCAGGGTGATGGAGGCTGTGTGGGGGACTGACCAGGGTGATGGAGGCTGTGTGGGGGACTGACCAGGGTGATGGAGGCTGTGTGGGGGACTGACCAGGGAGATGGAGGCTGTGTGGGGGACTGACCAGGGTGATGGAGGCTGTGTGGGGGACTGAAACGCTGTCTGCATCCTTATGGCTCAGTGAGAAGGCAGGGGCAGGTATGCTGCACTAGCAGCTGATTAGAGAGCGCTGGCTAATTATTGACTGGTCAAAAAATGACACTCATCTCTTGTTCTGCCCCAACTCCAGTTTAGGTTTTAGAGTCCAGACAGAGTAGCTGAAAGATATTCCAGAGGCTGGCCAGGAGTAAGGGGCAAGCTATAGTTGTTTATGAGCCTTTAAAGGCTGCTTACTCAAAAATGTCATTGTTAGATTGAGCAGAGGCCCTTTGGTCCTCTCCTTCATCCTCCCAGCAGCCTTTGGACCTGTTCCCCTAGATGGCAGGTTGACCCATATGCTGGACTGTTACAAAGAGACATACGGGAGCAATTTCAGAGATGTACTTTTCAGAGACCGATAGATAACTGTCTCTGTCCTGTAGTCTTGAGTGTTGGGAGGAGTTACTGGCCATGGGGTGGTCATGAACGAGAATTGCCTGAGTGATGATGGGGGTCAGCGTTTCAGCCTTAATATTTGATAACTAACTGAGCACAGCACAAGTAAAGTATTCCTCTCAGAGAACCCCATGGGCCTTGTGTAAACAAGCAGGTAGCAGCAATCTGCTTCTTATTCTGTGTCCCAAAAGAAGAAATGGACCCTTGTTTGCCGACTGAGGTCGATGTCATCAGCAGAGAGGTCGTAGTTCATTTATCTTCCTGAAAGACCTTCAGGTGGTGTTCCACATCTCTGGCAGAAGGCCACAGTGACGCTGACCTCCACAAGTCGCACAATTAGGTGCCCTTTGACCTCACAGCCCCACAGTCTTACCAGAGCATGGACAGAGCATGCTTCTGCATCTCTGAACCACATTTACATGTGATAGGATGAGGTGTGTGTGTGTGTGTGTGTGTGCGCGCGCATGTGCGCGCATGCCTATATTGCACCATCAGCTTCTTTGATGTGCTTGCCAAAAACAAATCACAACTCTAGATGTTTCTCATAGGCTTATTAAATGTGCATTGCCAAAAACAAAGCACAACTCTAGATGTCTTTTGTAGTCTTATTCCAATTTCTTTAGGCCACTCTTCAGCATATCGATAAAAGCTCTCAACGTGAAACCAACTTTCAAACATCCAGTCTGCTGGAACACAGGTAGCTTGAGAAGACGGTTTTGATATCAATTGCTTTAGTGCATTTGAGATGTTTCCTGCTTCATTGTTCAAGCGATCAATCCCAAACCAGTACTGATATGTTCACACTAGCCAGACTTGAGCTTTTAAAATGCCTCTTGACAATTTTGATATGATAAACTAAATAGCACAGCGCATTTGAATTACATTAAGTTCCATAGTTCCATAGCATGAATTGATCCTGAAACAGTATCTCTTGAACTGTTCAAGGTCGAGAGAGCACATCTACTTTTTTCACATGTTTTGGCTATCTGAACAAAAATGTTGTAAACATGTATCAGCTAAGAGTTTATTATTTAATTTAATTTGCCTACTTATTACTCTACCAATATATCTTGCAACTGACACCAAACAAACGTTGTTTCACATGTTTAGGCAATCCCAATTTATAACTCTAAAGTATAAAGTCTATGGGCTTCTTTATATTACAAGAGAGCAAATAAAATGCTAGAGGTGTCTTATTTGGTATAATCTTTACTAAAGGCGTTTGAATTAACACTGGTGTGTTCAAGTCATACCACGCATGACTGTGGCCATCAGTTGTGGGAAAACAGAGCGATATGTGTGTGCATTGCACAGAAACTTGACTCGGTTTTGACTGAATTGCCTTCACATTTGAACTCTAGTGGGCTCTATTGGAAAGGTGGCGAACACTACCTCGGAAGGTGGTGTCTTGAGATATTGCACATTTATATGACAAAATGATCTAGCGTCCCTGATCTTGTTCTATATATCTCTGAAAATATAGTATAATGTAAACAAGCCCAAAGAATAATTTATTAATTTGTAATTAGCATAAATTTACGCTCTAGCAGTAACATCTGACCTGTGCAAGCTAGAGATCAAACCAACTTATTTTCACATGTTTCGGCTATACCAACTTCCAAAACGTAAACTTTTTTAAAGCAAGCACATACAATTTTCTTCTGTAAATGTCTTATTGAGATTTCTGGCCTGTTTGTATGTTCACAGTGAGATATGCTGATGTGTTACGTGATTCGGCATGACATGACGTGATCGCACTGAACTCACATTTCACACTTGAACATAATGCATAAAATTTGCTAAACAAATTGGGCTGCTTTGAAATGCATAAGCCCATGCATCCCTGACATTACGTATGCAACGTTCAGCTGTTCTCTACATTCCTGGTGTCATACATACACAATAGATATATTGCGCTGCGGTGTTTTAAGCAGCAGGGGCTTTAGTAGACAGGGTTGCTGTCCTTTATGTTATTTCCCTGCTTTGTTACCCATGCGCCTAACTGGAGTAATTGCTTTTCATCAGTGTTGTGACTCGTTGTTGCGCAGACAGAGGCTCGGCCAAATGCCACAGTATCCATAGGCAAAAAATATGAATCGTGCTGCTGGAAAGCGTTTCACCTTTAGCATTCCACTTGTGTGTATTCTGAGCAGGTGTACAAAAATGGACAAAAACCTTTTCCTACTGTGTAAGAGTGGGCACTCACACACAATGCAGCTGTGTACCTGTGGGTTTGAGCAGAACGCAACCAGTGTGCTTCATAGCTTTCTTTGTGTGAGTGCCAGCCTAGCCTTCACTACCTGGGCCTGAAGGGAATTGTATCAACTACAACAGAAACAGCAACAACAACGGCAACAGATTAGACAGAGATTTGCCACAGGATTTGTGTAATACATTTAGAGTTTGTAATACAATACAATTTAACATTAGAGTTGACCAGGAAATATTGGTATTCACAGTACTTTTCAATGTGACTCTTTGGAGAATTGTAAGTTAATCTTCATACTGTGACTGGTAACTCTTATTTCTCCATCTCATGGCAATATGTATAGAATTACAGAATATTAGCTTCAATATGGCAACATTTTCACTCTAGTTCCAGGAGGTGGGCATATGAAGAATGGTTTGTTCAGTCAAGCACTGTTGAAGACAGTAAAAAGCCTATATAATTTTAAAGGTCCAAGCCATGTGATTACTTCTGAGAGACATTGTTGCGGTTGTGGACAGAGATGGTGAATGAGGATCTCATTTCAATCACAATGCCAGACCCGTTTTTTAACTGTATCCCAGACCATGGTCCTTACATTAACCAATCGGAATGAAAGCCTAAAAGTAAATGTTTAGTTTTTTCTATTCTAACTATCCCTAACATTGCCCGTTAGCTTTGCCAACCTGAATGAGTGTTTATTAAACATAAATATCAAAATGTCACATTTATTTGACATATGTGATTCTAAAGTCAGAGCGTGATATCTCATTGCGCTGGCTCCCTGACTCCTACAGGCTCAGTTTTGCCATGCGATGTCGACCTATAGATCTGACGGATACTGACCAGCAGAAATGTATCGTTCATAGTGTGTAGTTTTCTTTAGGAAATCCTGAAGAAATCTATACAACTACTCCAACCCTATGAGTTTGTATGCAGATGCGAAATAACTGCTAATATTTGCCTATATGCCTTGACAATCGTGGTTGGATTGTAGCTCTTTTGTTGTGTAATTGGTTGTGCAGACAAAAGGCACGCCTAGTGCCGTTGGTTGTTGTGGCTCCACAATGCCTGTGATTTTTCACCGCCTCTATGCACATGTACCGGCTCGCTCACAGAGGTGGGTACTTTCTAAAAAGCCTCAGCAAACTGGCTGGCCTTTTCTTATTGTGTTTGCGTGTTTGCTTGGGTGTGTATGAATATGCGTTCGAGTGTGTTAGTGTGGGGATGCAATGCTGCTGTCTGGTTTCAACAGTATGTCTGAGACTGGACAGTCAAATCCTCAGTGGAGAGAAGAATGATATTCTGTCATCTGAATGAATGGAGTCACCCCATACAAATATACTACCCTTTGCCATATATTTTACTGGACTTATTATACTATGGAATGCCATACTGTTCTGGAGGAAATTGTGATAGACTGAAATATATTTCTTACTGTGATTCTGAAAGAGATTTTGGATAAAAGATAAAGGTTGAAATAAAATACATGTGGTATTGATAATAAACAAAATAAAGTCATACTCACATCCTTCTGGCGGTGCAGGGCTGATCAAACTTAAAATGGAAAATAGTGCTTGAATGCTCATATGCTCCATCAAAGTGTCTTTATTAAAAATATCAGATGTTGGTCCGGTCTTTTCATGATAGTGTACCGGTCCCATACCTACAGATATTGACATAGTGCATGTGTCAAGTAGGACTGTCTGCCATATAATGGCAATTGAGCTACACCCACCAAAGACATATAGAAACACTGTGTAGTCATTAATTCCAGGGATGTCAGATGGTGATTGTAATACCTAGTGGTTATCAAAATAGTGTATATTTTTGGGGGTGAAAAGGTTCACAAAACTCAACGGTTCGGTATGGTTTCGATACATGGACAAAATAAATGCTTGAGAAATATGTAATTTGTATTTCCATTTTCCATTCATTATAATAGTAAACATGGGTAGCTTGAATTCCCAGGAGCATATGGACAAAGGGACAACAAAACACAGCGGTGCCTTCCGTATAACAATAAATAAAATAAGAGGGCATAGTCCAACAGCACATCAAAGCAAATGATAATCAAGCCAATTGAAACACGTTCATTCCAAAGAGAAAAAAACATAATTTGTGGGCCTACTTGAGAAAATGTAGGCTACTTTATATTTTACATGTATAACAATTAATAAATGAGTAGTCATGTTGCACGTATTGCCGCTCGAATTGGCTAGCGTCAATGAACAGAGCCTACACGTTGTAGAGGTTTTTACCACCACTCGTTGGCAATCCCCGTTATAGTTAACCGGGAAACTGAAATGTTCCCAGACGACAGACCTGAATAGTACGGGGGTGTCTTCTAGTTCGGATTCGCCAATGCTTGCCATGTTGCTCCCTTGCATTTGGCTAACTGCTAATTTCTTCACAGCTGCTATGATTGTCTTAGCTCTGTTATCGCTGGAGTGAAATAACTAATGAGCAAAACTACTTTTTATATACAGACAACTTTAATGCAATGTGGATATTTTTCCCTCTGTAATTTATATACAGTACCATTGCTTTATGCAATAATATTTTTTTACAATTAAATATATACATTTATATCCTAGCTATAATATATATCCTAGCTATAATATTATATTGTTCAGTTCAGACTGTCTACCGAACCGTGAATCCTCTACCAAACGGTTCAATACGAAAACAGGTATTGTTTCACCCCTAGTATATACATATTATTTATATAGTCTTTTGCAGAAAATGTCTCAAAGAAAAATCCTCATAACTTTCTGGCTCTCATAACAGTGTGGTTTTCTGTCAAACTGCCAGGCCACCCCACACTCATTTGAATGCAAAATGAAATGGTGGAAGTAGCACCCAGGCTTTTATTGTGGGATGCACAGCCACTTGCAATATACCATTGTTCCTCGCAGACAAAGTGGTGAAATGGCCTTTCTAACCAGTCTTGATAAGCGTAGGACTCACTGGGTAAAAGAAAAAAAGTCTTTACAATCATTAGGTGGATTAGTTGTCCCATTTTCCTCACCAGATAGAGGGGGTTCTACCATTCCCTGTATCCCCTTATCTTACAGAGATTCAATTGTAAATGTCTAGACATCTCAATTAGACAGGAGAAAACAATGAATCCTGGTAAGCCACAGCACATTTTGTCTGGAGATGGCTTTCTATTAATACTCAAACACAGTCGACATGCCTCCAATTAAAGTCAAGTCCTGATAGCCAAATTGACTTCAGTGTTAAATTAATATATGTCATTCCCTGACTGACAAGTCTAAATCGATGCTAAATGTTAAAATTAGTAGGGATGATTGCATGTTTTGGAGACTGTTATTAGCATGGTAATAGAAGGTAATTTTATTGTTCCCCTCCGCAGTGTTCCTGTGTGATAACTTGTGCTGCTGTAGTAACCATGTCATCGTACTGCCACTGTTCTTTTGTTGTGTTGACATACTGCAGCTTTGTGGATACAAACAATGCCAGTCACATAGACTGCAGCGGCAGGGGGTACAGCCAGGAGACAATGCACGGCACACCTGAACTCAGGAACACTGCAGTGCTGTATTTTGTTGGAGAGCTAGAGTAGTAGAGCAGAGTTGTAGAGCAGAGTACATTACAGGGTCTGATATATCAAAAGAGATACTGGCAGTTTGCCAGCACAATGATTAGCCTAGCGTGTACTGTCCATTTCTACTGGGAGGGGAATGAATGTGTGAATGTACCCAACATTATGCATAAACATTATACATTTGTTTGGGACTTTTTTCTGGCATAGATTTTAAGAAATATTGTTATTTGTCACACTTTATTATTTACAACCCTTAATAAACAATTTATAAACAGTTTGCGATGGGTTTACTTACAAATGATTAAATTATCATTCAGACAATTGTAGTAAATGTCAGTGCCTAAATGTAATAGTTAATATTAAAGCAGTTTATCCTTTACATACAATACATTGTTTATGGGATGGGGATGATTTCCACAGTGTTTGTATCATATTTCCTAATAGTTGTGAAACGGTACACAACAACCAGAACGGTCAACCAGTCAACCTATTTTGCAGATCTTAACATATAATAAGACTTCTAGATATAAGAAGAATGTGGTTATATTAAGATCCCATAATGCATCTTCAATATTAATTGTTCGCAAAGATGGCAAACATTTTTTTTTACCCTCATATGCAAAAGTCGGTAGTAAATTATGGATTCTGATCATGCTGATGAGTAGATTAAGTTCAAAATGTTAGAGTTTTCCAAAATGCTATGGAGAAATCACATGCAATTACCTCTGTTTGAATAGCTTCCTTTCTTGGTGTTTGCATTTTAATTCAATAATTAACTTTCTCCTCGCTGAGGCAGTCTCCTCCTGGCTGCAGCTGTAGTTTGCCATCTCAGGTGGATTACCATTCGGAGGGACCTGGCCTGCTGCTTCAGCTGTTACCATTGTGTTTTATGATTGCAGATTTACTCATAATCTAGTCTGCTAAATCAGTTTGTCTGGCAGAATCTTTCCTGGAGAGAATGTATAGCCACCTACAGTATATGAACTATTAACAAATTCAACAAACACCTAAACTCTTTAGTGGCTGTAATTTAATGGAACTTGCAGGCTTGGACAATTTACCCAGAGGAGAGCTGGCAGTTATTACTCTGTAAAGATTGGGTAGAGAATGAATCATTATGGTGGAGCGACTCGCTCTAAAGTGTTAGACTGATGTCAGCCAGACCACCGGTGGATTGCGTCGAAAACCAATACATAATGTTCGGGCAAAGCTATGAGATCCCAATTACAAAAGTTTAAAACACCTATGTCTAATATCGTTACTCAAGACGGCGTTCCCACAGGGAAGCCCATACAACAGGGAACAAGGCCTACCACTATCCAGCTGTAACTATTCAAACCAAATTCAAGTTCAGTTGAGTCTAGCCTTTAAAGCTATCATACCTATCTGACAGACCTTTTATTCTGGTAGCAGACGTTATCCTCTGCAAACATTTATTTTCCCTCTCACCAACTACTCCCTGAGGCACAGGGAGTCTAGACCAGCAGAATTCTGAGAGACGCAAAACAGAACATAGGGAGACAGACAGATGAGGTGTTCTTTGTATTCTTTTTTGGCACTTTCAAGAGGTTTACTTGAAAAAGTTACCTTTAATGTTATTAGCAAGGCGGCACTAGCCTCCTCTTCCATCCTCCGCCATACCTGCAGAATGAAACCACATCTGTCTCCCTGCTGTCCAGCTTGCCTGGAGAGTTTGTGTTCCATTGTGAACAATAAGAGCCCTTCAACTAAGCTACTACTAGTCAGGAAAAACAGAAAGTTGATGGATAGTAGACCGACCTATTAACAACCTGAGTTATTCTTCCTGACTCGGTTCTCACAATATTAAACTGAATATAATAGATCCTATTGAGTTCCGTCTTGAATGATAGTAGTCATTACAGTTTTGTCCACTGCCAAGAGGTCATTGATGAAGATGTCAGTTGGTGAATTCATTCACTCTCACAGGGGTCTTGCCCGGACCCACTGCTCCTCAGCCTGTGGCCCAGTCCGGCTGATGACAGCTTGACGGATCTGGAGTAAAAACAGTTTGCTGACGGCTGCCTTGGGTCCATGTGGGAAAAAGACATTGAAAAGGGGCGAGGGAGGGATGAAGTCTGTCCAAACAGTCTGAAAGGAGCTTGTTTTCTTTGTGTGCATGAGTGAACAGGAAAAGGTAATTAACTGGCCAAGTGGTGAAAGGTTGGAGTGATGGATGGGTGTGGTGTAAACAGACATGGACACACACCAGTGGCACACACACATCATTCCATCCACCTTGATAGCTCTGCAGTGGTTAATATGAGGCACGGTGTGTTCTTGTAATCACTGACTTGTCAAAGTTATCATGAAAGGTAGCTATAACCCTATTGGGTTTACTTTGGTGAGTGACAAGGACAAATTACATAGGATTGTGTGAGGTCATTTGATTGCAGGAAGCTGGTTTGACATGGGTCCATTAATCTATGCATTCTTCTTGACCCATAGTGTCTGTCTGTGCCTGATTGATAGACATTGGCATCTGGCTGTATAAATAATTGAAAGGGAGTGTCTCTGTAATGCTGCTGTAATAGGCGCCTGCTATCAGATGTAAAATGGTACAAAACAAATTACACACATTACTGTGGAACTGTGTATACAATATGTGTGTAATATGCGTATGTACATCAAAAACTGTTCATTGCAATGATTAAAATACTGCACACATACATCCACCTCACAGAATGCAGAAGTGTTTTTTATGAACTGTCACGCTGTTTAGCCTATTCTGCATTTTAAGATTAAGTGATTGAAATTGCCATGCATTTTTGATGTAGGCCGACCTGTTAAAACAGTAGATTTCTTTCAGAGAAACAGTTCCACATGTCGACTGGAAGCAAATCAGTTGGGACGGTGCTGGGTTGCGCAGGCGTATGATGTTCCCAAACACCAGCCAAAATGTTGCGTGCTAACCATCCTAGGCCAGTCTAGCTTAATTCTGTTCAGAAGCACGCGAAGAAGGTTCCACACCAGCTAGCGTGAGCGCAGCCCTCTCTTGCTACTGACATCAAAGCGGATTAGGAATCAAGATTATAAAGGGAAAAGTCCAAAGGCTGCGATCAGAGAAAAGAACAGGTACATTATTGTGGCGTGTAACACACCTCAAATAAACCTGCAATTTGCTGTTTATCGTTTGAATGTGTTTTCAAATACTTTTATTTGCTGTGCAAAAATGATCAATAAGCAATAGAAAACGTTTTCCTCAAGAACATGAAAGCATTTAGTTTAGGGGGCCTTTCTAATCAATGAATGTTCACTTGGGGCATAAGCGTTAGGCTACTTCTATAAGAGTGAATTTGTTGATGGACTTGTGGGGTATACAATGTTTGGTCCCCTTTTCTATTAATTAATAGGGTCTAGAGAGAGCATCATAAATCATGCTAAATAAGACTTGAGAAAAACTGTTGACTGTCTAGATTAGAGGACTGATAATGTCACATCGACTGAGAACCTTTTTGTCGGACAGCAAATTATTTGAGTGGTGGATGCTGTAGTTTGAATATGTAGTAGTTTGAAATGTATTATTTATTATTTATATTTATTTATTATTATTTATTATGCGGACAGGTGATTATACTTAGGTGTTTCTGCTTGGAGAAGTATGCTATATTCCCTTTATCCTGTGTGCTACTGGCAAGACAGACAAGGAGGAAGGCAGGCTGCAGTAACTGTGGTTTGATGACCCTCCCCAATTTGTGTGACACAGGAGACATTTCCAAAGAGCTAAACAGCACGTTAGTGTGAGATCCTGACTCATTGTCATTTCCAGCGACACAGGACAGGACAGGAGTGGTTAAACTTAACGATCTGTGGCCCACAGCTACTACTGGTGGTTCAGCATTAACTGTTCCTGAAGTCAAATTAGATCTGTGGGTCTGCTGACCAGCACAGTGCTGCTCCAGGGGATGGATGAGGGGGGAGTGAGTTGAGGGTTTGGGTGTGAATAAGTGAGGCGGGGGGGTGGGGAATTGCCGCTAGATGTGGTTCTTCTGTCCTGGGAATTTAGTCCGTTTTTATGGTCTGTGGTCACCCAGGGCAGGCATGCAGCTGTGCTCGTTTTTCTCTGTCCCAGACTACCTGTGGGAAAGTAGGCCTGTTAATGGCTCTCGTCCTCACTGTGAGATTCGTACGCTGGCTCCTGTTGCTTATTGGGGCCCATTCCCATCGGATCACCCTGGGACAGTCACTACTGACAGGACCAAAGGTGCCAGAGGCCAAGTAAACAGAGACAGCTCAGACCTAATAGAGAAAAGTCAGAATCTCCCAGCCTCCTCATCCACAGGGGGCCTTTGCTGCTTGCTAGGCCGTTATTGTGAATAATAATTTGTACCTAATTGACAAGCCTCTTTAAAGGTAATGTAAAACAAGAAGGTAGAATGAAGGAATTCTAGTTTTTAAACGGAGCCTGATGAGGAAGCAGTGTTGTAGTGTGGGCCTGTTGCTTGTATATGCTGTTGTAGGAAGTATGAACAACTCTGATACTGTATTGTGTTAACGGCGATACAACTTTGGAAATGAGCTCTAGTGAGAGGCCCAGCACAATGTTGACCTGCTTCACTCAAGGGCTGGAACGTTTAGTGCAAAGAGAATTGAAAGAAGGGAGGAAAGAATGGAAGACTGTTCAGTTTAATCTTATAAAGTTGACTACTGGGTGTGCTACAGCTTTAGTGCCAACATGGAGAACTGCTCTGTGTTGAAGGTCATTCCTCCTCATCTGACAGGCTCCCTGGAACACTGTGGAATAGAAAATACAGTTTTACTTTTAATGGAGCGTGCCTGAAATTCTTTAGTCTGGCGAGGGACCTCATGTATTTGAAATCGCTATGACCTCCTGATATAAGTAATTCACGGGTCAGCGTTCTGTATCCGCTCGGATAATCCATGTCCGACGGCGATGATTTGGAAAATCGTCTCCCTGTGACTTTGTCTTGGTCTGTGACTGTCTTGCGTTCAGGAAGCATGAGGCCCCAGGCAGAGCACATTGAGGAATCCTGGACATCTTTTACACTCTCTGTGGAAGTAGTAAAAGCTGAGCTTGTTTCCATAAGCCCCTTGGCAGTGGTTTTCAGATGACAATCACCACCAAGACATTCTGTCTCCTATCTCTCTGATGTTTCTCCTCATCCTCGGTGGGAACAGCAGACATGGAGACAAACTTGTAGACATACAGTTCATTCCACATGCACTTCTATTTCATCGCATGCTGGCCTCCTTTCCATAATAAGGCCACACCATCTGACTTTCTTAGTCCCTTGAGTTTAATAAAGACCCCCGTTGACAGGCACTAAACCAACACAACGACCCAGAAGGCCCCAGGCAGGGCACAACCTCAAGTTGCCTCCACCTCTCTCACTTTCTCTCTCTCTCTCTCTCTCTCTCTCTCTCTCTGTGTGTCCCTTACTCACATTCCCTCTCTTTTTTCTGTGTGCTCTGAAGAATCTCAGACCTTCTTGTCTTTCTCAGTGACTTGGCATGCTTGGAATATGTATTGTGTTGATGCAGCACATTACAAGTGTCTCTTATACTGGGCTGATTTTTTTAACACCCACTTACACCTGTCAGCAATAGATCACATGGGTAGTGAATGAAACAAAATGGCGCCAAGCCGAACCACATTAGACATTAAACAACTTATTCAAGCCATTGGGTTTTATTTAAAGTACACTTTCCAGTGAAATCAAAATTGGTTATATGTACTTTGGAAACAGTTGTCATCTAGGAAACAGGTACTGATATGTCGGTATATTGAGATCATGTGTGTTTGATGTGTGTTTGTGAGAGTTTTGACATGCGTTTGTCCTGGGGGAAATGCTCTGAGAATACTTAGACAGAGAGTCCTGTAAGTTAAGTTTCCATTCATGGCATGCTCTCCTCATACTGGATGTGGGGTCTCTTTACATCAGCAGTATTACAAAGTGCTATTACAGATAGCCATCCTAGAACCCACAAAATGAAAGAAACAAGAAGAAATGGGTGTACAGTGGCTAGTATAAACTCCCTGGTCAGAACCTTGCAAGACACCTAGAGTGGAGTTGGACTCTGAGGGCTGGCCAGTCCTCTTCTGGCTGTACCGGGTGAAGATTATCACCAGGGTCCACTTCCTACCTGACCTTGGGCTCATTCCTCCAGCCAGACAGCTTAACAAGACAGCCCACTCTCTAACTTCCAGAACCTCCACAATAGCAGCTGGGCTTGAGCTTTGTGACTTTTTATTGTCTCTCCTAAATCAACACCTAACAATGCTATAGGAAGGTATGGGATATATAGGATAGACAGAGTGAAAGAGGAATTGATTTCTTCCAGATAGCCATGCCCTGAGGTTGGGCAGGGTCGGTTTGGTGGGAGGGGTAAGGTTGAGGGGTAAGAAATGTCTGCAGGGGAGCCCAGCAGGCCAAGGTGTGCTTTTCTGATTATAACTGCCTTCACGTCCCCTCTTTCAACCAAATACGTTTTCTTGACTGAAGCGTATCCATGGTGATATGTTATCCCCTCTCTTTATTTGCTCTTGTGTTTCGTCACAGCCCTCTGTTAAGCATGTTGAAATAGAATGTCTTTACAATAGATCCCTCACGTGTCAGTGTCTTGTAGCATCAGAGTGATCTTCATCGCTCAATGACATTTCGATTTTAAGCCTCTTTACGTGAATGTCAGTTTGTCGGAAGTCCCATCTTGATCCCCCTAAGAAGATAATTGTGGCTAACATATCCTCCATTAACCAAAAGAACCCCACCTAACACTATGATAAGAGCTAAGGAATTATCAACAATACATGTTAAGAGTGACATTATTCTAGCTTTATCTCAGGCTTTGTCAATGAAAATATGCTTTGAAATGAGTCAGTCCTGCCCAAGTTCAGTATCAGCCTCTGTCATTGCCCTGGGTGTTGTGTTCTGTGGTTTCCTCATTGGATCTGGTGAACTTCCTCATCATGAGGACTGGATTAGTTCTGCTGATAGACCAGTGATAATGAGACTGGTCACATTGCTTGGACTCAGGGATCAAATGAAGATGGTGATTGACTCTCTTCTGTCCTGGACCAATCTCTTGTGGACACACTACTTAAACATAAACGGTTCTGTACATCTGTCAGGGCACGGTTTGCGTTAGATAACAAGTCACATTAACTCTGGTGTTTTGGAGTTCAAATTTTGGAACCTGAGGGGTAATTGGGCCTGTAGATTTGCTAGTCATTCAGAAAGGGTGGAGGTCTTCATTACACTTAACATATATGGACCCAGAACTTAAATGGCAATTACTTTAGTTAGGTCAAGATTTAAAGGAACAGTAAAGGGAGTGCAGTGTACTCATGAGGAGAAGGACACTGATCAGTATGCATTATGTCTAATAATGCCCATTCACCCTGTGGGTACAATCAGGTCTCTAAGATGGAGGTCACCTAAATGTCTGTATCGAGCTGCCTTCAGAGGGAGGAGATTTAAGTCCCTGGGTGGTGTCTCTACGGACACTGCTCCATTGGCCCCTGCTGTATTAAGTGATACTGCATTAAGGAAGTGGATTGTTGTTTGGCCTGGCCGTCTCACTCGTCCTGATCACCACAGAGGCTCAATGGAACAGAGGCCTCATAAACATTTATGTATCTGTGGGCTCCTGTCTTAGAGCTCTGCTCCAGTGGGCAGGAGGTTACTGGCTCTTTATGCCCCTTCAGAGACTGGGACTGCGCGTGTGCCTGTTTATGTGTGTGTGTGTGTTTTGATAGAGGGTATGAGAGAGCGTGAAATTATCATACAACCTCACTTACATGATGAGGAAAGCAGAGACAATTAGAAATGCAAGTAGTGAAAAGTCGGGTGTAGCGTCTGATGCTCCATACAAGCCTCTAGCTGTCAGAGAGTAATGAATTTTCTCACACTGGGACTTTTATCATATGTAAATAGCTTGCTCTGAGCTCCTAGGATCGGATCAGCTGTTATTTTCTTTTGTGGTTCCCTCTAGAACCCCCAACCCCCTTCCTCCCCAGCTGAGAGGACACCTCAGGGAGCCTTAAACAGAGAGGAAAAGTACAAACCTACACTTGTCTACTTGTGTCATTTGAAGCCATGCGAAAACCTACATGTTCTGGAGCTAGTAACAGACTTGCAGAAGGTTGGGGAAGGATCCGATTGGGAATTGGTGTTCCAGAGGAATGCCCAACATGGATTTGTTTGTGTTGTCCACTTTTCCCCAAAAGCCCTTTTCCTTATCTCATTTGTTAAAAAGGGGTCCAAGGCTCAGGCAGGTTTGCTATGAGCTCATCCACTGGCAACATGATCTGCTTTCTCTGATTGCAGGTGGGGCAGAGTAGTCTAAACAAACAGAGTTCTTCGGGAGTTGATGTGGATGTGGTTAGGGCAAGCGGGGGTGGGGGGGGGGGTTTGTTTAGAGTCTCTGAGATTGTCAGTATTTGACATTTCAGGAAAGCCTTCAATCACAGTCTTCTATGGTGTTCTTCTGAATGGGACCACGTTAATAACCCCTTCTCTCTATCTCTCTCGGTTTCCTCTGCAGGATCCAGGCTATGCCGCCTTCCTCTTTGAACAGCTCCAAGTGCCTGGGAGCCATGAGGGCTGCTGCCAGGTGTGTTCGACGCCTCTCCACCAGCTCAGGCAGGAAGCCCTGCAGACAGTAGGAAGCCCGGCCACGGCCCTGACCCTAAGGCACCACATGCCCACTCTGCCCTCTGCCACCCTCTCTGGGCAGCCCCAAAGACTGACGCTCTCTTCCTCCGGCACCAATGTGAGGCCCTCCAAAGCCCACTCCCAATCCAATGCCCACACCGTCCTGCCCCTTGGGGAGAGGGAGCGCAGGGGGCTTGGTTGGCCACAGGGCTCCTCCATCTCTGCTGGGCCTAAGACTAGTGTCCATGTGACTGTGGGTGGAGGGCAGCTGACTGGGACCCTGGGATCGGTCACCATCCAGGCCCAGCAGTACCTGGAGGGCATGTGGAGCATCTCCAAAGTCAACAACTTCCTCCCCCAACCCAGCCCGGTAGGTTCGATGCTCTTCAATGTTCATTTGTTTTGCTATTGTTACCCACTTTTGCACTGCCTGCCCAGAGGTTGCTTTCATTAAAGCTGCATTGCGTATAGACAGCCTGTTACTCTAGTCAGTGTTGTAGTGTTACTCTCATCAATGTTCTTTTCTAAGTTCTTCATTAGTCTTAGCCTGAGAACCTTGGGCGGTGGACGATTTTATAAATACATTAGCAATTTTCACAAAGTGCTTATACACCCAGCCTATAATCCCCAAAAGCAACCAACTACAAGAAATTGATGCACAATGGCTGGGATAACCTCTCTAGTTGGGTCAGAACCTTCGAAGAATCTTAGAGGGGCTGGACTCGGAGGGGTGTTCAGCACTCTTCTGTGCTTGGTGAAGATTAGAAGGGTGCATCTAACATCTCAGCCCTTTAGAGAAATGTTAAGAACTTTCGCAGACTGACCCTGAGCTTCAGAACTCTGCAGGAGAGGTGACCTGTCATTCCTAATGAGTCATGGCTCCTGGGTGGTTCTAGTTACCTGGGGAGACCAGGAATAAGAAAGACCTCCTCAAGTGTTAGGGTCATACCAAATGTCCACCTTACGATCGCCCTCTACCTCTACTCACAGTCATAGTTAATGGCTCCATGGAGACATAGTCCACACATCTTGCTATTAACTTCATTAATTTTACAGGCTTATCATTAAGCAGTTTTCCCCCTCCTGAATTGCCAATTATTCTTCCTGTAGTGCGAAAGAGGGACATCTGGTCCAGCCTCCAACCTCTCTCTTACACTCTGTTGTGACATTCTCCACTAGTAGATGTTTGCACTGAACAAATTCAACCATCATTTATAGCTAAACTTTTCTATTTCTGTCTTTTTTACAGAATGTTCTGTCTTTTGTACAGAATCAGACACTGTTTATGGCCCCTGAATTGTCTTTCAGTTTTTCCTGCCTCCACTTTATAATCCACTGAAAATTGCACTCAATTACGGCGTCCACTAGTGTTATTCCTTGTTCTAGGCTCTGAAGATTCAGAGCAGAATTTTCTCCTCTGTCAACAAGAGCCTTTAGTAGCAGTTTATGTTAGACGGCAGAGGCTTTTAACTGCATGTACGCAATCTAGGGCAAATCAAAAGGCCTTGCATAAAGGGTGAGAGACTGACTTGTGTTCCACTGTGTCTAAAATCAATTAGAGATGATGGGAACCAGAATGAAGCCTTGCACATTGCCACATGGCTGAACCTCAGTCTCCTCTGAGGCACTCTGACACTGAAACAAGCTCTGCAGAATTGTGCATGGTGTTATTTTCAAAGCCCTTTTCTTTGATTAAAAGAAAATCCCCCAGAATGAAGGAAAACCACGCAGGTCATGGAGGATTTGTAGCTTCACTGTGACAAAAAGGCACATGTTTTAATTGACAATTGCCCACTTGATTTCTTTGGGGGACTTGTGTCGAGTGGCATATATTGGGGACAGACAAAGGAATGAAAATGGGCGTTCTAGAAAATCCTACATAGTGTTTTATTCCAGGCCCCTCAGGAATTTGTCTACCAGCACACAATCTATTATAGGGCACCTTGAAACTTTCATATTGGGAAAAATATTTGGCATGGAATTACAGTGTTGGTCCTTTATAATACATTAGTACAGACACAACCTTTGACAGATAACAGCTGGTACAACAAACTCTCTGAGACACTGGCTAATTATATTTGTGTTAAATGGAGAACACAGGCATCCCTACTCTGGTCGGTTGGCTAGAGACCTCCACTCTTCCACCAAAATCAAGGCATCTATTGTGGAAGTCCACCCTTCCTTGTTCATTAACATGTGAAACTTTGAGCACCTGATATGAGCAATGTGTTGATATGACTGCAGACACCAGCAGTGTGAGTAGTGAATACTCAAGCAATTCACCAATTCACAGTCACTCATTTATTGACCCAAATCTATGATTTGCCCTCTGCTTCACAAAATCCACGATCAAATCAGCGCTAATCTGCTAAAACTGAGTGCTCTTGACCCGTGGGGTTTAGTGTCTGCCCATGGGATGCCCGGTGTGACCTCTCCTCTGCTACCTACTGGAAACCCAGTGGACCATCTGGACTTCTGCCTGCCACGGTGCAGCTGGGCCTGTTTGGCGCTTTGCCACATAGGGAGAGAGTTAGAGTGACTAAAGGAGGGTGGGAGTGAGGGAAGGGTGGAGGGAGAGAACGAGTGAGAGGATGAACAGAGTGAAAGGGGGAGAGAGAAAGTGAGTGGGAAGAGGTTTTCTGATGAGCCCTACAGTGCCTCTCAAAGGCCTTCACCCTCTTTGGATTTTTATTGTGTTGCGACATGCATTTAAAATCAATTTCATTAGGGGTTTTTGCTGCTAATAAGTACAAAAAAGGCAATAATGTCAAAGTGAAAAATAAAATAAACAAATTGTTCAAAATTAATTACAAATACAAAACTTAACAATTGATTTCATAGGTATTCATACTACATTTTTGACAGCTTTGGCAGCAGTTACAAGCATTAGACAAAGCAATGTTTGCCCATTCTGCTTTGCAAAAATGCTCAAGCAACATCAAGTTGAATGGGGTGTTGGTGTACCCCTGTTTTTAACATAATTTTCCACATATTCTTATTTGAACACAGGTCCAGGCTTTGACTGGCCCATTCAAGGACACAACATACGTGTTCCTAGACACCAGCTGATGCTGTCTGTGAATTTGTCATGATTTGTTTTTCCAGAGTCACTCCTGTATTTAAGCCATTTCTTTGACCTACTGGCCACAAATAATTCTACAGCACAATTATGCTCTTCTCTGGCTGCTCTGTTTATGAAGATAGAGAAGAAAAACATTAGGACTGATAATTGATCATATGCTGCAAAAATGAATCCAATTAGTTGATTTTGTTTATTGAATGTTATAAATGGACACAGCATTTATAGAACCTAAACGCAACACAACCAGTATCTGCTAAAGAGTTGAACTCAGGAACAAATTGTTTGGGGCTGCTGCTGCAGTCTGAGAATCGTTTTGTACTAATGACTCTCATCTGGCCACAGTCAAGCAGTTGACAAGTGCAACTTGCCACGTAGAAACAAATGGTTTAAACCAGGAGAGAAAGGTGGAGGTGTTTTTAAAATGTTAAATGCTTAAATGTTTTATATTTTTATAAATGTACCTCTGCATTTTAAACAAAATGTCTAAGTTAGTAAATTACCATCATTTAGAGACCTCACCAACATTGGGCTTTTAGTGCGTTAAGGTGTGACCAGGTTTCTGTCATAATTCGGACATTGTGCATCGCCCAGCTCCACGGTTCAGTCAAAACTTATAATCTAGGGCAACATTTTATGAAGTTCTTTAAGGTCATAGATTTATTTTCTTTCCTGGTGATCTGTCTATATACCCCTCCTCCTCAATTTATATTGGTGGCTGAAACCACTGGAGCAGAACAGACCCAGATTAGCAGGGTCTTTTTCACCTCAGACATAATGGCCTGTCGGACGGTGGGATCAGATGTCACTGGGGATCCCTGCTAGGCTTTGGCTCTCAGAAGAGGAGGCTCTTTAGACTGCTGATGGGGAGGGAATCACTGAGTCCAGTTTGCCTGTGACTTGAAGCATGCTTTGTCTCCTTCACGTCACCCCCTTGTCTCTGCGGGAAACAGGCTCAGCGACTGGGGAGGGGGCCAGAGGGCTTGGGGTTGAAGGGTGGTAGGTCCTCTCATTACTGACACTCTTTTAGAATGGACCTGGATACATGACACCAGGGCCTAATTACCTGACCAAGGGACACAGAAGCATGTTTAGCTGTTAACCAGGGCCTCTCCAAGGGCTGTACTGTGGCCATACTGTTCTGCAGGAGAACCTGAAGAGCTTAATTCTCCTTGGGGAATGCTCTCTGACAGGCGTTACGATGTGTTCAAAATCATATTAGTGTTAATGTGTGTTAGGGTGAGATATTTACTTCAGCCACATGCCCATCAAGCACCTCCCTGACCCCCTATCCAAGACCCCTCAAACCTGCTGCCACTTGATTTTATAACCCGACACCACATTTGGTATATTCTATGGCAGGGTTTTGGATGAGCTGTCCAGATAGGCTGTGAAGATAGAGTGTGAAGTAGTTTTGTCTTTCTGGCCTTTGAGAGGCACTGTAGGGCTCATCAGAAAACCTCTTCCCACTCACTTTCTCTCTCCCCCTTTCACTCTGTTCATCCTCTCACTCGTTCTCTCCCTCCACCCTTCCCTCACTCCCACCTCTCTGGTATGTGTTCAGCTCCTGTCCTGTCACGGAGGCCCATATGCCGTCCTTAGTCATTCCGCTCCATCGGGTGCGTGAGAAGAATCTGTGCTCGGCTCATTTCAGTTTGCGTCCCGTCTCTCCATCACGCACTTCACAAATCATTATCCTGACAGTGCACAAGGCTCTTGCGGTCTCACAACCCACCAACCAACATGATGGACTTCTTCTTTGCTTAGCATGCATGCAGTGGGAGGTCAAAGTATGCTAGGAGCACATTGTGGATTTACAGGTCAGATAATATTTTTTAACGGTGCATTCCTACTGTAAATATGAATTTGTTCTTAGCATAATTACCTTGTGTAAAATAACAGTTAAAAAAGTTGCCACACAGTATAATTGTTAACAGTATAATTGCTTATAATAGCTGTATCTCAGCTATGGCATGTAAACAGTTCAGCTGTCATTTCTTGACAGATGGCACCAAACAGAGGGCCCAGACTTGGTTCTCCAGTATAAAAGATTGTAAATTATGTTATTTTTGTTACCAAACACGAATATAGGGCAAATATTGAGCAAGTAAATATGCTGAAGGATTGGATGATGTCGACATTATCGGCAGCATGCCATGTTTGACTCCAGGTGGCTGATTACCCGCAGTGTCACTGGAATAAATGTGAAGGAATGCAATAGTGTTCATTCTACTGTTTGTTCTAAGCTGACCCACACAATTGGTTCTTGTCAAGTTTCATTGATCAGTGTACAGTTTGATATACTGGTGGGAGGTATCGGTATTAGCCGTGTGTTGTCGTGGTGACCAGCATTAACCATGGTGTTTAATTATACGCTTCTGGCCGGACCTGATCTGCCCTCCCTCTGCTGGACCACGGCGAGAGGGATCACTGTTCCAGCCAAACCCTATTACCCCATGTCCCTTTTCTCCTCCTTTCCCCAGACTACCAGTCAGAGAGCTGCCTGGGACCTGCCCCAGCGCCCATAGTTATTACCAACTCTGGGCTATGAGTTACGGTCCATCAGAACCTGAAACATACCCTTACACAACCAGAGTCACGGTTGTATCTGTGAAAATGGCTGTTTGCTATAGTATTCCAATGCTTTTGATTTAAGTGTCGATGTACAGTATGTTGATTTATTTTGTTGGGGGTTAAGTATTGTTTTTCCAGTTAAGCTGTGCTTTACAAAGTCGTTCACACATGCCAAGTTAGCTGCTGATATACAATATGAATATGGTCAATGATATAACAGTTAAACTGTAATTACATGTTGGCCATCACTTAATCAACCTTCCCACCATGCAACATCCTGAGTGTTGCCATAATCAATTAGCACTCTACTAAAGTGCAGTGCCCTTTTATTAATCCACTACAGTGCAGTGCCCTTGAATCAGTCTACTACAGTATAGTGCCCTTGAATCAGTCTACTACAGTATAGTGCCCTTGAATCAGTCCACTACAGTATAGTGCCCTTGAATCAGTCTACTACAGTATAGTGCCCTTGAATCAGTCCACTACAGTATAGTGCCCTTGAATCAGTCTACTACAGTATAGTGCCCTTGAATCAGTCTACTACAGTATAGTGCCCTTGAATCAGTCCACTACAGTACAGTGCCCTTGAATCAGTCTACTACAGTATAGTGCCCTTGAATCAGTCCACTACAGTACAGTGCCCTTGAATCAGTCCACTACAGTAAAATGCCCTTGAATCAGTCCACTACAGTACAGTGCCCTTGAATCAGTCCACTACAGTACAGTGCTCTCTCCATCCTGTGGGAGTTAGTTGGTACTAAGATGAATAGTGCTGATGCTCGTTTACTCGGATGTCCAGAGCAGCTGCCTGCCCATCTGTGTCAGAGGAAAGGAGACTAGGCGTTAATGGACTGGAAGAGGTGTGAGGTTCACAAGATGGTTATTAACTCTTGAGGCCCACTCTTTGCTAATGCTCTGTTTCTGTTTCCTCCTCTGTCTCTATCGGTCTGTCTCTACCGGTTTTTGTCTCTGCAGGTACAGGGTCTCGTGGGCGAGGCAGAGAAGGAGGTCCCTGACCCTACTTCGGAGGCTCATGTACCCAGCTCCAACTGCACACTGACACCAAACCGCCAGAGGATCCCCATCCCGCTGGGACAGCGTACCATGGCCCCCCCAGCCCCAGGCCCCACCTCCACATCCACACAGAGCGCGTCAGCCGCCGCCTCCTTCTTCATCCGGTAAGAACAGCCAAGCACACACACAACCCACCCTTCAGTGAGATCCCACCTGAAGAGAGAGTCTCAGGCCTGGCTGGTGGTGATTAGTGTTTTCTCTGCTGTTAGACGCTAGGCTTAGTGTGCGCTGTATGTGGTTGGCTGCCTCCGCATGGCATGTTGCTGTGGGATCTGTGTACAGGCCTGTCTTCAGACAATGAAGTAATGATGGCGTACAGGAGTGTTGCGTGTCGTGAACCTCTTCCAGGATGATGTTGTCCTTGTCGTGGTTGAATTATGGCATGCATTAGGCTGTGCCGGAACACTGTTTAGAGAATAGGAAGAGAACACACCTAAAGCTAGGCACCGGTTCCCATGAATGAGTGATAACGGTCTTACATAATGTGATATGTTAAGGGTCTGTTATCAATGGGCTTTAGTTCTAGCACAGCATTTTACCACTGTCTTGCTTGGGATATTATAAATCAGTCATTCACTTATGCCTCTAGTAGAGTTTCTTAGTAGTACATTATTGTAGCTTGTATTCAATCTAGTTATTGTCTATATTCCCAAATAGTCATGTTTAGCTCTCTGTATGCGGTCTGTTTCAGCAGACACTCAGTGCTCCATTTTGCTATGTGGTCATTCCATTAAATTTCAACAAGCCATGAACCCTATCGTCTCAGATTTTTATTTCCGAAACAGAAATAACTAGTTTTTCTGATATTAGATAAATTAAACTAATTGGTTACCCCTTACATTGTCTTTTGTCATTTGTGTCATTCATATAATATGAAATTGATATAGCACCAAACATCCAGCGTGACTAAAATATTGTTTGTGACCAAAGATTTCTCCCATTGGCTAAGACAGTAAGAATCTAAATAAAATACAATGAAAAGCAACCGAATCCTAATGGCTGCTTGGAGGAGAGTTTATTCAACCCATGTAATATGCTTTCACATTATTTGTTGATTGACATTTCATTTTCTTTCTTCTGTGCATCTTCTATATCACAGATTTCACTGCAACACAAATTATATTAGGCACTAGTCTACATTGTTGAGAATATATTTAAGCTTTGACTTCTCAAAAAAGTCAGAAAGCTATCATAATAATGCCCTGTCTCCATATTAATCAGCCCATACTTAAATGTTGCAGGTATTTCTTTAAAAAGCATTGTAGTCCATTGGTACCGATTCATTAATTTAGATTCCTCTTAAAAACAAGTTACGGTCAAAACTCTATCGGGTACCATAGTTATTGAATATTATATTAATCCAATATTGAAAGGGCTGATTTGACTGCCGGAAATTAGCAACATTGCTTATAGATGAAATGGTATTTAATCTTAAAAATATATCAGGAATGCTAATCAGATTTTCCACTGTTCTATAAGGAATCTATGGTAACACTAATGCTCTGGAGAATTTTTGTGCTTTCCAAAATGTTTTAATGCCGTTTCTTGGAATTTCTTTTCACATTTGAAAGACAGTAATATTTTTAAGGTAACGAAAAATCTCAAAGAATTTCATTAAAAAAGGTATACCTGCAACATTGCTCTTATGTTAGCAGTAGAAAAAGTAATTTATCTGCTGGAGCTTCACTGTAGAACCATAGTAGCAGTAAGCCAAGAAGAAGGGGGTTGTCTGATGGTATCTGAGGTAAACAGGAGAGAGATAGCAATCAAGTCCACTCAAGCTGTCCTAGTAAATTAAATTATTGCTTGTTATTTATACTCTCTTCTGATTACGTAGTAGCTGCCTTGACTTCATCAAATCGAGGTAATGTAATTAAGCTAGCTAACTAGCGCAACGTTTATTGAAAATTTAAATTCCAACTCCTTTCAAGCTGTAAAGTAAATAGCACGACTGTTCAGTACTCTGTTTGGCACTGTAATGTGTCCTACTCATTATTACTTCTAGTTTTGTCATTTTTTATTAAATCTTAAATATTTCAGCCAGGTATCTCCTTATAACCTGCCTGACTGAGGCCCTAACATGAATCCAGTGCCAGTTTGATGATGTTGTCTCCCAATGCCAGGTCACAGTTTTATGATTTTTTTTCAAATCGCTTGGAAAACCGATGAAAAGAATAGCTTTTAACCATAAAATAAATATTTCATTTTGTAACATCCCTAGTAGGATGTCACTGATAGATTGTCAAGCAGGTTGGTCATTGTGTATATTACCCGTCCCTGTACAGCTTCTAGTCCCCCAGGAGCTGTGTGCCATAATGAATGTTAGCCTAAGGGGATCTGAGTAAGGATGATGCATAGGGCTGTTAGAGCATCTCACCCTGGGAGGCAGAGGAGACAGCCAGGGGGATGTTGTGAAGTGTGACAGGAAGGTCCAGAGGGGACAGGAAAGGAGCTCAGCCTTCTTCAAACACTCTAAATGATCTTCCGATGCCAACTGTAGCAGGTCAGAGCAGAGCAGTGGGGACCATTGGGCCTCTTACTTGGCAAGAGGATATTCCAAGCCCTCTTGTAAGCGTGTCACTTCCTGTCCATGTCACTTCCTCTGAGAGAGGTGGCCAGGCTGGGTCGTGCATAAACAACGGCGAGCTGTGACCCAGACATGGACAGGGTTAATTTCGGTGGCTGATTTATTATTTCTACTGTTTTCTTTGGACAAGGGCTCAAAAAACTAATGCTGGATGGCCATGCTGTGCGTGTCTCTCTGTGGGGGAGAAACTGACTTGTTTTCTCCGTCATTTGTGTCCGGGTCGGAACAGGAGGGAAGGTGATGGAAGCTGGGATGGGTTCCACCTTTTATTTCATCCCAGAGATACTTCCCTGCCAGGAATGTGTGTTGTTTGGCTTGGCCGGGGGAAGTATGGTGATGACGGGGCCTGGACATATTTAAACAGCATCACATTCCACAGATCCAGATTGAGGACATGGAGGGCGGTGGACAGGGGACATGCACTGGGCCAGACTGGAAGTACACCCACTTCCTTGGCTACTGCAGCTGTTGCCTCCACAAGCACCTCTACTGCTCCAATCACTGGAATGTAATCAGCATTATCATTCATTATCTTTGTCGTCTTTACACTAGCACCAGGGTCAGAGTCCAGGCAAGTGTCTTGTTCTGGCACAGCTGATTGCAGTAACTTTTATTTCTCACAGCACGCCAAACTGTGATTACCAAAGATCCTTCTTCTCACTCTCTGCCACTGACATTTGAATTAACTATGTAAAATCTGAAGATCTAATTAGCCCTTTTCGTTTTGGGGCTGATTGAAAACTCATTTGTCATGAATATTCCTTTTCATCCTCTAAAGATACAATTAGTGGAATTTGTGTGAAAGAGCTTGGGATATTTGAGCAGAATAACCAAACAGTGGCTGCTCCCCTGTGGAGCTATGCGTGCTCCGCAGACACTTGTCTGACATTCAGGAAAGCTGTTCTACTCACAATTAATGCTGTATTAGAATGCAATTAGGCAGTTGCTGAGGGGAAAGGGTAGAATGACTGTAAAGAAAAGAAAGGGAAAATATAGTTCCTTTCAATGATTGCCTCAGGTGCATCTAAAACGGGATAGAATAACTTCAACAATTTCAGATGTGTCTGTTTTGTTTTAAAGGTGATTAGATCTGTTCATTTGAACCCAGAAACTCCAACTACAGTAACAATCAGTGTTGTGTACTGCTGAGAGAATCCTCACACAGACTGTTAATCTGAACATTATTTTCATAAGACCTACTTCCCACCCAGTCAAAGTGCTTTAGGATGGCTCCTCACTTCATGGCTGCGATTTATGGAAACAGGAAGTTGACAAATTTGTAAGAATTAATTCCACAGACAGAATTGAACTAAATTAGTTTTTTACAATTTACTCAAATTCTCATGGATGACAAGTGAAGATGGTTTTACTATGCTTAGTCAAGCAATTCAAAATGTCTGTACAAGGTTGATATTTCCTAGAGTTGGGGTCCCTGAATGGCATATCCCCTGCATTTTAAGACATCATTGTGAAACCACGGTGTGCAAATTGGCCAGCAAATTCAGGATTTGGGGGCGTAGTTTTTTAATATAGTTGCGTTGTCACGTTGTGCTATATTGAATTATTGTGGTGGCTTGGGTGCCTGTGAGCTCAGTCCAGAAAGAAGGCTGGAGAACTCATCATTTATCTCCAAATTAAAGTGAAAGAAAATGTCTGAATGCAAGAAATGCTTTAAAAAAGAAAAATTAAACATATGGACCAGAGACATTGTCTTTGCCCTGGTGAGTCGGTTCCATTCCTTTCAAGTGACCTGACTTCCATAAGGTGTAGGTTGAATGATGTTCAATGTACAGTGAGGGAAAAAAAGTATTTGATCACCTGCTGATTTTGTACGTTTGTCCATTGACAAAGAAATGATCAGTCAATAATTTGAATGGTAGGTTAATTTGAACAATGAGAGACAGAATCCAGAAAAACACATGTAAAAAATGTTAGAAATTGATTTGCATTTTAATGAGGGAAATAAGTATTTCATCCCCTTTCAATCAGAAAGATTTCTGGCTCCCAGGTGTCTTTAATACAGGTAATGAGCTGAGATTAGGAGCACACTCTTAAAGAGAGTGTTCCTGATCTCAGCTTGTTACCTGCATAAAAGACACCTGTCCACAGAAGCAATCAATCAGATTCCAAACTCTCCACCATGGCCAAGACCAAAAAGCTGTCCAAGGATGTCAGGGACAAGATTGTAGAACTACACAAGGCTGGTATGGGCTACAAGACCATCGCCAAGCAGCTTGGTGAGAAGGAGACAACAGTCGGTGATTATTTGCAAATGGAAGAAACACAAAATAACTTTCAATATCCCTCAGTCTGGGGCTCCATGCAAGATCTCACCTCGTGGAGTTGCAATGACCATGAGTATTTGGAGGAGGAATGCTGCCTATGACCACAAGAACACCATCCCCACCCTCAAACATGGAGGTGGAAACATTATGCTTTCGGTGTGCTTTTCTCCTAAGGGAACCGGACAACTTCACCACATCAAAGGGATGATGGACAGGGCAATGTACTGTCGAATCTTGGGGAAGAACCTCCTTCCTGCAGCCAGGGCATTGAAAATTGGTCGTGGATGGGTATTCCAGCATGACAATGACCCAAAACACATGGCCAAGGCAACAATTGAGTTGCTCAAGAAGAAGCACATGAAGGTCATGGAGTGGCCTAACCATTCCATAGAAAATCTGTGGAGGGAGCTGAAGATCTGAGTTGCCAAATGTCAGCCTCAAAACCTTAATGACTTGGAGAAGATCTGCAAAGAGGAGTGTGCACAAACCTGGTGATCAACTACAAGAAATGTCTGACCTCTGTGATTGCCAACAAGGGTTTTTCCACCATGTACAAATCATGTTTTGCCGAGGGGTTGAATACTCATTTCCCTCATTAAAATGCAAATCAATTTGTACAATTTTGTACATGTTTTTTTGGATTCTTTTGTTGTTATTCTGTCTCTGACTGTTCAAATAAACCTACCATTAAAATTATAGATTATTTGTCAGTGTGCAAACCTACACATTCCGCAGGGGATCAAATACTTTTTTTGTTGTCAGGAAGTGGGTGTTATGAAGTCATTATGTATACAGGAAGTGGGTGTTATGAATTCATTATATAGACAGGAAGTAGGTCTTATAAATTCTACAATTCAAGCTGAATTATTATTGTTGTTTTACTTCCCTGTAATGGTTGGTTGCTTATTGCTCTTCAATCTTCCTAAGTTTTTGTATCACTTTTTTCATTAATAAATATAATTACTTTTAAAATGTTACAGATACAGTACATTAGGTTTGGGTCGTACAGCTTCAATAAATATTTTTTGCACAACATTGTAGAGGTTATGTCAATTTAAATGAAACACTTTGTCAAAGCAAATATCACGTAGTTTAGTATTGACATTTTACAAACCCTCTTCCAACTCCTGCTGTCACCTCTTCCTCTTACCCTATCAACCAGATTGGGCTGAAACAAAGATTGGTCCAGGTCAATAATGAGCAATTGGCTATTAGATGGACCATAAAATAGCCTGCAGACGGGATGGGTTAAAGGTCAGGGTTTGCCCTAGCAGACAGACAATGTGTGTGTGTGTGTGT